>PVKY010013252.1:0-11108 GCA_004027775.1 Bradypus variegatus | reverse complement strand
GATTGAATAAACTGACCCCACAAGTTAAATTATATGATATGCTACAGAAAATATAGATTTTGCACCTAATAAACATCTCTTCCTTTGGTTTTATACACTTGTTGAAGTTTTAAAACACTGTCAATATCGTCCTTTACCCTTAGTCTGATTTGTCTTAGTCCTAACCAGGTCCACTACATTCATATCTCTAATTGAAGTCTGAACTCTTTTTCAGCATTTTTAACAGTTGCTGTATGGGGTAATATATTCATAGCTGCCAAATTTTAGCTCTGAGTTTCTTTGTCACACAGATACCTGAAGTTCTAGAAACTAACCGGGTTATACACAAAGAGCTCAGCATCTCAGAATTTAGAAATAGCCATTAAAACTCAGGAATAGAAGTGACTGCTGTAAGAACTTACAACATAAGAACCTTTACATCAAACCTCCCCTGATAACCTGTGCTCTAAGATTCAATTCTGAGTTTGCACATTATGGTTAGCCCATAATAGTGAGGTGCTTTATTGTTTGTGTTTTTGTTTCTGGCTTATTAGACTCAGCATACTGTCCTTAAGGTCCATTCCCCCAGTTGCATACCTCACAACTTCATTCCTGCTCTCAGCCACTCAATATTCTATTGTATGCATACATCACAGTTCACCATTCTGTTCATCAGTCAATGTACCCTTAGGCCACCTCCATCCATTCTGAATTGTGAATACTGCCACCAGGAACACTAATGTGCAAATATCCATTCATGTCCCTGCTCTCAATTCTTCCAAGTGTATGCCCCATAATGAGGTTTCAGGACCTTATGGCACCCATATGCTCTGCTTCTTGTGGAACCACAACACTGTCCTCCAGATAGGCTGCACCATTCTACTTCCCCACCAACAATAAATTGGTATATCCCTCTGCTCCAGTTTGATAATGCTGCTGTTTTGCAAAATACCAGAAATGGATTGGCTTTTACAAAGTGGTTTATTTGGTTAAACAGTTACAGTCTCAAGGCCATAATGTGTCCAAGGTAAGTCACCAACAATAGGGTACCTTCACTGAATGATGACTGACAGCATCCAGAAAACCTCTGTTAGCTGGGAGGACATATGGCTGGTGTCTGCTTGCTCCCAGGTTGTGTTTCAAAATGGCGTTCTCCAAATTCCAGTGTCAGCTTTCAACAGCCACCTTCAAAATGTCTGTCTCAGCTGCATCAGCAAGCTCCTTCTGTCTGAGCTCCTATATAGGGCTCTAGTAGCTAACCAGGGCCCTCCCTGAATGGGTGGGGCCACACCTCCATAGAAATTATCTAATCAGAATTATCACCTACAGTTGGGTGGGTCACATCTCCATGGAAACAACCTAATCCATAGGTTCCAACCTAATCAACACTAATACATCTAATAATGTCATTTTTTGGGACATAAGACACCCAAACCAGCACAACTTCTCTCCAAATTTTTTCCACAATTTGTATCCTTCTGTTTATTCCCCTCCCTGAAATTTTTTTAGAGATATATTCACACACCATACAATCCTCCATGGTGTACAATATATCACCATATAGTTGTGCATTCATCACCACAATCAGCCCTTGAACACATTCATTAACCCCTGTGCTGGTTTGAATGCATTATGTTCCACCAAGCACCATGTTATTTGCTGCAATCTTGTGGGGGCAGAAGTATTAGTGTTGATTAGGTTGGAATCCTTTGTTTCCATAGAGAAGTGATTCAATCAATTGGGTGAAATGTTATATTAAATTATTTCCATGGAGATATGGACCCCACTCATTCAGGATGGGTCTTGATTTAATCACTGGATTCCTATAAAAGAGCTCACAAACAGAAGAACCTCAGAGCAGCTAAGAGTGATATTTTGGAGAGCAGCTCAGAGAGACAACTTGGAGACAGCCACTGAAAGCAGACTTTTGCTGACACTTTGGGGATGCTAGCCCAGTGTTTGCAATGGAGAAGCTAAGAGAGGACAAAACACCCAAAGAGCAACATTTTGAAGAATGCACAGGAATTGAGAGAGGAGCTAGAACACAACCCAAGATCAGCAGATGCCAGCCACATACCTTCTCAGCTAACAGTGAAGGTATACTCATGTTGGTACCTTAATTTGGATATTTTCACGGCCTTCAGACTGTGAAATGGTAACCAAATAAACCCCATTTATAAAAGCCAGTCCATTTCTGGTGTTTTGCATAATGGCAAAACATCAGCAAATTCAAAGACCTCCCCCACACAATTTTAATAAGAATAATAAAAAATAAAATAAAAATAAAAACAAAATAAAATAAAATAGAAAGGTCAAATAGCACAAAGAATCCCATGGCCCTCCCCTATATCCCCCTCTTATAGATATTTACTTGTGGTATATTGAATTTGTTACAATTAATGGAAGCATATCACAATCTTACTGTTAACTATAGACTCTAGTGTGTGTGTTTAATATTTTCCCCAGTATCATTCCATTTTCAACACCTTGCAAAGTTGATATTCATTTGTTTTCCCACATGAAAAAACATTTTTATATTTGTACATTTAGTCACAATCATTGACCACTCAATGTTTCACTAAGTACATAGTCCCAATCATTATGTTCTATCTTTCCTTCTAGTGTCATACATGCCCTTAGCCTTCCTTTTTCAACTGTATTCACAGTCATCTTTGTTCACTGTGCTTACAATATTGTGCTACCATCCCACAGTATTGTGCTATCCATTTCTGGATCTATACAATCAGTCCTGTTGAACATTCTATTCTCCTTCAGCATCAAATGCTCAATCTCTACCCTCTTTCTATCTCCTGATAACCTGTGTTCTCAGCTTTAAATCTCAAAGTTTGCTCATTAATATTAGTTCATATTGGTGAGACCGTACAGTATTTGTCCTTTTGTTTCTGGATAATTTCACTCAACATAATATCTTCAAGGTTCATCCACATTGTTTTATGTTCCATGACTTTATTCTGTCTTACAGCTGTGTAATAACACATTGTATGCATTTATAGCGTGTGTTTATCCATTCATCTGTTGATGTACTTTGGGGCTATTTTCATCTATTGGCAGTTGTGAATAATGCCACTATAAACATTGGTTTACAAATGTCCATTCTTGTCTTAGCTTTCAGTTCCTCCAAGTATGTACCTAGTAATGAAATTGCTGGATGATATGGAAGTTCTATACTTAGCTTTTCGAGGAACTGCCACACTGCCTTCCCGACTGACTGCATCATTCTACATTCTCACTAACAGTGAATAAGTGTGCCTCTTTCCCCACATCCTCTCCAGCACTTGTGATTTTCTTTTTTTTGTTTGTTTTTTATAATGGTCATTCTAGCCATTGTGAGATTATATCTGATTGTGGTTTTGATTTGCATTTCCCCAATAGCAAGTGAAGTGGAGCACTTTTTCGTATGTTTTTGAGCCATTTATATTTCTTCTTCAGAAAATGTGTGTGTCTTTTGCCAATTTTTTTTTTGGCTTTTATAAAGGGGATTTATTAGGCTGCAAATTCAGTTATAAGACCATAAAGTGTCAAAACTAAGGCATCAACAAGAGGATACCTTCACTGGAGAAAGGCCAATGGCATCTAGAACACCTCTGTCAGCTGGGAAGGTATATGGCTGACATCTGCTGGTCCTTTGCTCTCATGTCATACTTCCAACTGGCTTTCTCCAGAATACCTCTGAGCTTCTGTTTCTCTTAGCTTCTCTCAGCTCTCTGCTTAATTCTCCTGGGGCATTTCTCTCTCACCACCTGGAAGTCCTCTCTTAGCTTCTCTGGGGCAAACACTGGGTTTTGTGTCTTAGTTTAGAATCTCCCAACATCCTTCTGTCTGCATCTCCCAGAATTTCCAGTTATCTATGGGTCTGCATCAGGTCTTAGCTCTCCTGGTTGCCCAATTTTTAATTGGGTTCTTTGTCTTTTTGTTGTTGTATTGTAGGATCTCTTTATATATACTGGATATTAAACCCTTATCAGGTATGTGTTTTCCAAATATTGTCTCCCATTCTGTAGGTTGCCTTTTTATTTTTCTGGCAAAGTCCTTTGATGGTGTTCAATTCTGAGGAGATCCCATTTATCTATTTCTTCTTTTATTGCTTTCACCTTGGGTGTAAGGAAATCACCTCCTATCACAAGATCTTTAAGATATTTCCCTATATTTTCTTCTAAAAGTTTTATGGTCTTAGCTCTAAAACTTATGTCTTTGATCCATTTTGAGTTAATATGTGTATAAGTTGTGAGATAAGATTCCTCTCTCTTTCTTTTGGATAAAAATATCCAGTTCTCCCAAAACCATTTATTGAAAAAGCTGTTCTGTCCCAGTTGTGTGGGCATGACTGCTTATAAAGAGCAATTGTCTATAGATGGGAGGGTCTATTTCTGAACACTCAATTCAAGTCCATTGGTCAGAATATCTATCTCTAGGCCAGCATTGCTGTTTTGACCACTATAGCTTTGTGACATTCTTTAAAGTCAGGTAGTGTGAGGCCTCCCACTTCATTCCTCTTTCTCGAGATATTTTTGGATATTCAGGGCACCCTGCCTTTTCAAATAAATTTGGCTACTGGTTTTTCTATTTCCGCTATTTTAATTGGTATTGCATTGAATCTATAAATCAATTTAGGTAGAATTGACATTTTAACTACCTTTAGTCTTCCACTCTATGAACACGGCACGTCCTTACATTTATTTAGGTCCTCTGTTATTTCTTTTAGCAATTTCTTGTAGTTTTCTGTGTATAGGTCTTTTGTGGCCTTGGTTAAGTTTATCCTAAATATTTGATTTTTTTTGTTGCTATTGTAATGGAATTTTTATCTTAATTTCCTCCTCATGTTGCTCATTACTATTCTATAGGAACATTACTGATTTTTTGTATTGATCTTGTAGCCTGCCACTTTGCTACATTCATTTATTAGCTCTAGTAGCTTTGCTATAGATTTTTCAGTATTTTCTACATATATGACCATGTCATCTGCAAACAATGAAAGTTTTACTTCTTCATATTCAATTTTGATGCCTTTTATTTATTTTGTTTTTATTTTTTGGCTAATTGCTCTACCTGGAACTTCCAGCACAGTTTTGAATAATAATAGTGCCAATGGTCATCGTTGTTTTGTTCCTGATCTTAGAGGGAAAGCTTTCAGTCTTTCCCCGTTGAGTATGATGTTATTTGTGGGTTTTTCATACATTGTCTTTATCATATTGACGAAGGTCCCTTCTATTCTTATCCCTTGGAATGTTTTCATCAAGAAAGGATGCTGAACTTTGTCAAATGCCTTTTTTTGCATCATTTGAGATGATCATGTGGTTTTTCTGCTTTGATTAATTGATGTGATGTATTACATTAGTTGATTTTCTTATGTTGAACCACTGTTGCATACCTGGAATGAATCCCATTTGGTCATGGTTTATAATTCTTTTAATGTGCTGCTGGCTTTGGTTTGCAACTATTTCATTGAGGATTTTTGCATCCATATTAATTAAAGAGACTGGTCTATAATTTTCCTTGTAGTATCTTTGCCTATGATATTGGCTTCATAGAATGAGTTAGGTATCTCTCCCTCCTCTTCAGTTTTTTTGAAGAGTTTGAGCAGGATTGGTACTAATTCTTTCCTGAATTCTTGGTATTGTGACATAAAAGAGGTCCTCTTCTGATGAGCAAATTACTCACCAGAAACCATGGATGTGAGCAGACAGTGGTGTGACGTATTTAAGGCATTGAAAGAAAAAAACCACCAGCCTCAAATTCTTTATCCAGGAAAACTGTCCCTCAACAATTAGGAAGAGTTTAAGACATTCACACACAAACAAAAACTAGACAGTTCATGACCAAAGGCTTGTCCTACAAGAAATGCTAGGCAGAGTTCTTCAGGTTGACAGGAAAGGATGAGAGCTGGTGGCCTGGAGCAGGAAGAAGGGAAGTAAAGATGTGAAGGTAACTGCATGGGTTGATGCAAAACCCAATAGGGCTGCATCCTCAGTATATAATACTACTCTTTATTTCATGTAAGATTTAGAATACAATTGAATAAGAAGTTACCATATTTCCTTGTAACAGACATAAAATACAAAGGGAAATGTGTGACAAAAACAACCTAAAGAGGGAAAGCTCAGGGATATGGGAGTTATTGAAGTTAAATAGGCATCTTCCTGAACTAGTGGGTTATAGACTTAGGTTGTTTAATACAAACCTCAGGCTAACCACAAAGAAAACATTAAATGAATATATAGAAATGGAAATGACTAAGGAATCAATCCAAATGACTGGTGCATGAAACAATACATGAGCCTGACCCTGAGCAAAAGAAGCTGGACAGAAAAAAGCATGTACTATGTGACTCCATTCGTGTAGAGTTTAAAGGAGCTGGGGAAGCTGAAGCAAAATGCTCAGGGATGCGTTCCAGGGGACATCTTAAAGGAACGCTTGGATGTAACTACAGTAAAGGTGGGGGCAGAAGCTATCTTAGGGACAGGTGAAATCTGCAGCTGACGGTGTCCCTGACATCTTCTGAGCCTCCAGTGGTGTCCTAGTTCCTGGCCTGCCTGGTGGTCAAGCAGGTGTTTGCTTTGAGCCCCTTGGCTGCAGAGTTTTGCTCCTGCACATGTATATTAGCTGAGGGCAGAGGGATGGGGCTTCAGCCCAGGCTATGGTGCTGGAGTCCGGGGGCCACGAGAGCCTTGCCCCTCCCCAACGCCATGGCAGGGGCCACCACCCGCTCCTCCCAGAGGAGCCGGGACCAGCATGAAAGGGAAACTTTGCAGCACTTTACAGACTCCTCCCTGAAAGTCTGTTAGCACCTGCCTTGCTGAGGGGCCAGAGAGATTTACAGACGATGATGGGATGAGCCAGAAATGACCCTGCCCTTAAGTTGCTTGGGGTGTAACAGCAGCTTTAACACCTCAGATTCCTCCCTCTGTGATAAGTATTTGCCACTGGCATCCGTAACTGCAGTCCCTCCTGGTTCTGGACCCATTTTCTGCCCCTTCCCCTCACTCCATGGCCAACTCAGCATTTGCTGACCACCCTAAATCTCTACCCCTGAATCCAGTGGTTTGCAAGCTCCCATGTGCCCTGGAATCACTTGGAGAGGTTCTTAAAACACAGACCACTGGGCCCCACACTCGGTGTTTTTAACTCAGTAGGTAGCTCTGGGGCAGGGCCTGAGAACCTGCTTTGCTAGAAGTCCCAGGTGTAGCTTGTGATTCTAGTCCGGGGACCACACGCTGAGAGCCCCTGCTGACTAAATCTCCAACTTTCATCTCTTTCTCTGGAGACAGGTGGTTCCAAAGGGTAGCTGGAGATCTCCTCCAGGGAGCCCACCAGCACCCGAGGCACCATGTTCAAGCCTCTCACCCACACCCTTCTGTCTTGGTTAGGGGGACCACCCACCGCCAGCCACCCCAGACCCTGTCCTTGTTCCTCACCTGCCATGTCTCACCTTCATACTTCCTGCCAGTTCTCCATATTCGGCATTGCTCCCCCCACCACCTCACGTTGGAACCCCCATTCCCACCTCTCATGAGGATGGTGCCATGGTTGCTAATGGTCTCCAGCTTGTCCTTTCCCTAATGTTTCCCACACAGCCTTGATGCCAACAACCTGAAATGATTTAAATTTGCAAACCGGATCATATCGCTCCCTGTCCAAACCAGGCAACAACTTTCCCATCATCTGAAGAATGCGTGGAAGGGAAACCCCAGAATGACCTTGTTCCACCCCAACCTGAAGGCTCCCCAGCTCCAGCCTGGGAGAAGGTGCCCTGCACCTCTGATTGTGTCCCTGTCCCAGGAATGTCTGTCCAGGACACCCTGTGGCTATGACCACCCTGTGGCTGTGACCAGACCTCACGTCTTCCCCTTGGGACCCTCATTGTCCCCCCGTATCATATTCATTTCCTCTTCGGGCAGCCAGGGGAGTGGGTCCTGCCCCGCTTGCTGCACAGGCACACTGAGCTGTGGGTGTTTGTCCCATGGCTGCACCGCTGCTGGAGCCTGAGTTCCTGTGGTGGGACTGACTAATTTGTTCCCATGTTCCCAACACACTGCATGTGCTTGGAAGCTTGATGGCACTGACTGAGCTTGGGAAATGCAGGAAGGAGCTCCTGGTGGCACTGAGCCTCTGCTGATCAGGAAAACACAGCCTTCCCCTCCAGTCTGAATGGTCCTGAAGCCTGAGCCCAGAGCCCAGCCAGGGCAGAGGTGTGCTTGCTGCTGCACCCACAGAGAGCAACCCCTGAGCACCTGCTCTCCACCCCAGCCCTGCCGCCTCCCACATGCAGGGTCCCTGTCAACTCCTGGCAGTGCAGATGGTGGGTGCCTTGACCTTACTTTCTCCAGACGATGGTCAGGACTCACGCAGGGCCACCCCAGGACTGTGCTCCAGGGTCACTCGTGCTGCTGCCCCTGGTCTGGGCAGTGATAATGCAGCCAATGCTGAGGACCCACCCCCACCTCCACCCCCACATTCAGCCCCAGCTTCCTCCACGGTGAAATGAGACCAGGGAGGGTGGAGGCAGGTCCCTGGGTCCCAGTGAGAGTCAGGTCTGGGGGCTCCAGCTTCTGGCTGCAGGCACCTGCCCGGGTCTTCGGAGGAAGCAGGAGGGACTCAGCTCCGCTCAGCCCTGCAGCTCCGTCTCCTCCCCGTGGTCCGGGTGCCAGCCAAGGCCCCTGCTCCTCGGGTCACTCTGCTGAGGAGTTTCTGCCCCTGGCCCTGCTGGGACGGGGTCTTGTGGGGTCAATTAGGCTGAGATTGTTTGTGCTGGGCCTCTGCTGGGCCCTGGGGCCCAGTTCTCCTGGGTCCCCACTGCTGTCCTTGTCCCCTCACCTCCAAGGCTGGGGGCTCGAGCCCAGAAGCCCCCCAGAGCCCACAGGGAGGAAACAGGAGACAAGCACAGACTGGAGAAGTCCTCAGGGCCTCAGGGAGGGGACACTCAGGAGGCAGGAGGGTCTCCCGGGCCCAGAGCCCTCCTGGCCTGGTGCCCTCCTCCTTCTCTGGAGCATGCTTCTGTGTTTAAGTGATGTGGAGGGAGGAATCACTCCCAGGGCCCTCATCTGCTCTGGTCCTCCCCGCACAGGCCTGAGGCTGTGCAGGTCACTCTCCCCTCATAGGGTCATGATAAGAGAGGACCACCCTCCCACCCCATTTCTGCTTTTTGGAGAATGGCACAGAGTGGGGAGTGTAATATTTCAAAAATTTTGATTTTCAAAATTATAAAATAAAAACTTACTTGAAAACTGTAAACAATTAGAAAGTGTTTGGACCCAGGGTGAAGATATTCTATACTCTATCCCAATCTGGTCCTCACCTCTGTGGACAGCTCAGGGTCTCCACTTCCAAACCTCTGTGTGTGTGTGAGGGTGTGTGTGTGTGCGAGAGTGAATACGCTGTGTGTGAGGGTGTGCATGTGAGAGGGTATGGGTGGGGTGTATGCTTACACATTTTGTTTAATTTATTTTTTAAATTCAGTTTTATTGAGATATATTCACATACCATACAATCATCCATGGTATACAATCAGCTGTACACAATACCATCATATAGTTGTGCATTCATCATCCCAATCTATTTTTGAACATTTTCCTTATACCAGATAAAGTAAAAAAAAAGAATAAAAAATAAAAGTAAAAAACAATACCCACATCATCTCTCCCCCCCATCCCACCCTATTTTTCATTTAGGTTTTGTCCCCATTTTTCTACCCATCTATCCATACACTGGATAAAGGGAGGGTGATCTACAGGGCTTTCACAATCACACTGTCACACCTTGTAAGGTACATTGTTATACGATTGTCTTCAAGAGCCAAGGCTGCTGGGTTGGAGTTTGATAGTTTCAGGTATTCTAGCTATTCCAATGCATTAAAACCTAAAAAGAGTTGTCTATATAGTGACCTCCTGACTCCATTTGTAATCTCTTAGCCACTGAAACTTTATTTTGTTTCACTCCACATCCCCAGTTTGGTCAAGAAGATGTTCTCAATCACATGATGTTGGGTCCAGACTCATTTACAAGAGTTATATCCTGCATTGCCAGGGAGACTTACACCCCTGGAAGTCAGGTCCCATGTAGGGGGGAGGGCAGTGAGTTCATCTGCTGAGTTGGCTTAGCTAAAGAGAGAGGCCACATCTGAGCAACAAAGAGGTACTCAGGGGTAGACTCTTAGGCACAATTATAAGCAGGTTTAGCCTCTCCTTTGCAATAACAAGCTCCGTAAGGGAAATCACCAAGATAGAGGTCTCGGTATACGAAATCACCAGTTCTCAAAGTTTGTGAGAACATCAGCAACAAGCCAGGTGAGGAAGTACAACACCTTTGAATTCCCCCTTCCTGGTTTTTCAAAGGGGCCCTCCATATTTTCATTCTCTGCCCAAATTACATGGGGATGTGTTGCTATTTCACACTAACTTGTACAAATCTACCAGGTCTCACTTCCTATTCAAAGTTCCATGTAATTATGGTATTTGAACATACTGCATGAGTTAAATTCTTTAGGAAATAAAGATCCTGCACCAAATAAACATCTCTTCCCTTGGTTTCACATGGAAGTTGAAGTTTTAAAACACAGTCAGGAGGAGCTAAGATGATGGCATAGAGAGGAGTGGAAGACTGTTAGCCCCCCAGGAACAATTTATAAATGACCAAAAAAACTAGGAAATAACCTGGAATAACAGCGGGGAGACAAACATGACTGTCTACTCATCACCCACCAACCTGAACTGGCAGGAATGCCCAAGATCACAGCATAAAATCTGTAAGTAAAACTGCGGGCCCATGCTGAGAGCCGAGAGCTAAGAGCTGGGAGCTGGGAGCTGGGAGCTGGGAGCCAGGAGCTGAGAGCTGAGAGCCGGGAGCCCCTCCCTCACAGAAGCTGCATGGTGCACTTTCTCAGTCACAGCATAAAATCTGTAAGGAAAACTGCGGCCCGTGCTGAGAGCCGGGAGCCGGGAGCCGGGAGCCGAGAGCCGGGAGCCCCTCCCTCACGGAAGCCACGTGGTGCACTCTCTCAGCCCAGCTCCAACTGGGGATTTAATGTTAATGGCCCAATACAGACAGCAAATGCTCAACAAGCAGACAGAGGCTTTTGGTGACAACTAACCTTGGGAGAGTCGGGGGACATATCA
>PVKY010013251.1:0-11125 GCA_004027775.1 Bradypus variegatus | reverse complement strand
TAAAATCATATCAGTGAAACATGTATGATGTGAAAGTGCTTTGTGAGCTAGAAGATCTGAAAAAATACATAGACTATTTTATCATCTTTAAAAATAAGCATGAAATATTACAGTTTTAGGGCTTTAGTTCAATAGATTTAAAATGAAAATGTAGACAGTTGTATGGTCAGATCTCCCACTGGGGATGGAGTAGATAAATGACAGAAAAACCAGGATCTGCTGAGGAGTCAGGGGGCCAAACATTCCCTAAGAAGTTGTCCCACATTAGGCATTTCTGAGATCTCTAATGATTGAAGGGATCTTCAGATGGACAACTTAGGGAGTCCAACGGGTCTTATAGATCTTGGCCTCTGGGAATAAGTATGGAAAGTTGGTTCATCTGAGGTCTTCTGGAGAATCCATGTTGATGGCTACTCCAGGCTTGTGCCTCTTTCTCCATGGCCTGTTGAGGAAGGGGTAAAATTGCAGTCAGTATGATATTCCTGTGTCAATACACTTCTTCATCAGGAGCTCTGGGAGAGCCCACCTATGTGTGGATGGCATCAGGCATGGTAATGCTAAGGACGAAGGCCGAAGCTTCAGCTATCACCCTCTCCTAAACATTTTTGTCTTCAGCCTCAAGCTCTGCACCTCACGGGGCTGTGATGCAGAGATGGCTCCCGGGCTCTGACAGGAGAGGGAAGGCCCATCCAATAGGCCACATAACTTTTCCAAAAAGAATGGCCACACCCAATAAGAGTAAGAGTTCCTTACTGAGAGTTTTCAAATCTGTCAAAACAAGCTAATAATAGTAAATTCCTCATAGGGCTAGGTGTTTGAATTT
This sequence comes from Bradypus variegatus, assembly GCA_004027775.1. Taxonomy (NCBI): domain Eukaryota; kingdom Metazoa; phylum Chordata; class Mammalia; order Pilosa; family Bradypodidae; genus Bradypus; species Bradypus variegatus. The sequence goes on along the minus strand of PVKY010013251.1, from coordinate 10,302 downwards.
GATTAAGTTAAAGGTAGCACATGGAACAGAGTAAGCTCAGTAAATACTAGCCATCACCAGTAACATCCTCATCATCATGACCATCATCACCATCACCGTCATCAACATTGCCATCATCTTCATCTTCATCTTCATCACTCCAAAGTGGATTGTTTCTGCCTTCCTTTTTATTTTAACCTCCTACATCCCTGAGTGCTCTGCTTGGACCTCTGGACTAAATGAGCCTGGCCTTGCTCGCCACCGAGGTGCTGGTAAAGTGTTCTCTGCCGCTGACCACATGCACACGGCAGGGACTCATGTCAACAGCCAGCTGTGCGCTGTGTGAGCCAGACACACCGCAGGCAAAGCCGGACATGTGGCTGTGAGCTCCACGGACACAGAGCGGGAGGGCTTCCAGTCCCAGGAGGCAGCCTGGCCCGACGGCTGAGGATAAAGATGTTAAGAAACTGGCTGCCTGTGGTCCTGACGGCGCGGAGGACTTGCAGCCCACCAGGGGCCTTTGCGAGGCTCTTTGCCTTGATGTTTTGAATGAAGCTCATTACGATACATGCCTCTTCCATTTATTTATAGTGACGAGTGAGATGAAACCCAGGTGAGTTATTTGGCAGCAGGGAATGCTGCTGTTTTTAATCAAAGCATATAAAAAGACCTCTTTTTATTGAAAAGATGTAACCTCTAGGCCTTTTACAGACTGCAGATGTTTGCACCTTAATCTTGCATTCCTTTGAAAAGAGAATACCATTGAAAAGCAATCTGTGTGTTCCTAATTTCACACTAAAGTACTTGAATAGTTCTGTCTTTCTGAATCAGAAAAGGCAGAGAAAGAATAAACCTACTGCAATACAGGGACCACCACTCTAACACAGCGGCCGGAAGCTGGTGCTGGGGGAGCACTGAGCCTAAGGCCACCAAGTCTAAGGCTGCCAAGAGGTAAATCTGGTTTCAAAATACAAATGTTAGAAGTCAAGACAATTGCTAAGATGCAAAGATGCAAAGTGATGCATACAATAGCAAAACCCAATGTGTCTGAAGAGGTTATAACAGCAGACTTACCTACAATCAGAGACTGCCATTCTCACTATTAAAAGCTAAGCCACGTGCCAACTGGTATATCCTACACAACAACAATGGATACTAGAGATGAATGGATAATGATGCCTAAAAAGAATAAGAAACATGTCATCATCTATTGTGGTTCTCAGGAAGAAATCTGAAAAGACACAGAGAGAGAGAATAACTTCATTTCATGTCCGAAGAAGATATGAGCCAGCACGTTTTTCATGCCAAGCAGAAGAGAGAGATTATCTGTTTGATGATGTTGCTAAGGAAAACATTTTAATTCTTAAGAAAACTCAGGTTTCATGATGTTACAGAAGACAGAAAATGTGGTAGAAAACATGTTGACACTGAGTGTACTGGTTTGGATATATTATGTCCCCCACAAAAGTCATGATCTTTTACCCCAATCTTCTTGGGTGGAACCTCTTGTTTGAGTGTTCCCATGGTGACATGACCCACCCAAGTGTGGGTGATACTTTTGATTAAATTATGTCCATGGAATATGGCCCCCCCATTCAGGGTGGGTCTTGACTAGTTCACTGGAGTCTTTGAGAGAGAAGCTGAGAGCTGACCCAGTCCTAGACACTTGCTGATGCTTGAAGACATTTGGAGATGCTAAGCTAAGAGATGAAGCGCAGAATTTGCCCTGGAGAAGCTAAGAGAGTACCCCCACATGTTTATAGAGAAACACTCTGAGAGAAAGAAGCAAGGATGCACAGGAGCTGAGAGAGAGAGGAGTGAAGACAGAAGCCCAGAGACATTTTGGGGAAAGCCATTTTGCAACAATGTAGGAGCAAAGGACAGCAGATGCCAGCCATGTGCCTTCCCAGCTGACAGAGGTGCTCCAGACACCTTCAGTGCAGGTATCCTCTTGTTGATGCCTTAGTATGGATACTTTCATGGCCTTAGAACTGTAAACTTTTATCCCAATGAATCCCCTTTATAAAAGCCCAGGCATTTCTGGTATTTTGCATAACAGCAGCTCTAGCAAACTGGAACATGGAGTTTCCAACACAACTTCTACACTCAACTAGACTAGAAGACATAATCATGCTTACAAGTTACTTGTCACTCATATATACATGTTTTTTTCAAAACTTGGCGTGAGTGCAGACATACCCTTGCCAAATCTTTACTTTCTTTACTACTCTTAAATGACCCTTATCATCAAACTCATGGTCCTGCATTAATACCACAATGGAGTTTTAATTATAAAAATAATAAGTGAATCAAGCAAAATGAGCATAGCTGAAGGAAATCGGGACTCAGGAACCTCAGCTTGAGAAGACAATTCCTTACAATGCCAGTAGCTGTCTGGAGAATAGTCTCCAGAACCAGATCCCATCCAAGAATTCATAAATGCTGACCATTCAGTACCCTTTGAAATCAGTAAGTGGAAGAAACTATTGAAATAGATTGAACAATAAACCCTTAAATGATTCCACCAAAGCATCATGTACTGACAAACACCTATTTCCTTCTACCGAGGGCCCCCATGAGTTTTGACAACACTTTCTGGTGACAGATTCCTTTTATTCTTAGACAAACATATAAGAAAAACTATTTCTTTTTAATCACCTAACCCTGCATTTTCAAAGGGCTGGAATGGCTATCATCTGCCAGTAAATTGTTTTTAGCTGAGATACTGGGATTTTCATGGCCTATTTCAGGCTTCCCTACATCTATTTTCCCTTCTGTGCCTGTCCCTTCTCTCCTCCATGTCTTCTCCATCCTCTCTGGCCCTTTCCACTCAGCCTTAAAGGCACTGATATTTCTCCCTGTGATGGCTGATTTTATGTATCACCTTGGCTAGACCTAGTACCAAGTTATTCAATCACACATAAATCCAGGTATTGCTGTAAAGCAACAGACGTGGTTAATGTCATCTACAATAAGACGACTGTAAGTAAAGAAGATTACCCTCAGTGATGTGGGTGGGCCTCATCCTATCAGATGAAGGCTTAAGAGCAAAAGTTGAAGTATACCAGAGAGAACAAATTTGCCTCAAGACTGCAGCACAAAATCTTGCCTTAGTTCCCAGTCTGCGGGTCCACCCTATGGATTTCAGATTCAAGACCGCAAATTCAACCCCTGCCTCAGTTTCCAGGCTGCTGCCATGCCCTACAAATTTCCAACTTTCAGGTCTCCATAATCCTGTGAGCCAATACCATAATACATGATATTTTATGTATGTGTGTCTTGTCTATTCTGAATACACATATTCTGTTTCTCTGAAGAAACCTAAGAGCCTTGGCTGATACTCTCCCACTGTATGCAATGCTTCCTTGGTGCCCTGCCCCTTCTATCTTCTGTGCCTTTTCTTGTCCCTTGATAGCCAAGCTCTTGAACAACTTAACCGTTGGTTTTCTCTTCCTGCCTTAGTTCTCTGTTCTTTGATGCCGGAATCCATCACCTGCTGCAACTGCTCTTGTTAACTGCAATTGCTCTGCCTAATTAATATCACACCTGTATCTCAACCTTGCCCTTCTCTTCACATCTCTTGGACTTGTCCTCATTGCCTTGGCTCAGCTGCTGATGGGTCCCCCCTTTCCCCTGTCCACCATCTGTACTCTGCATCGCAGCTGGAGTGATGTCTCAAAACAGGTGTGCTTGCCCCTCGCCTGCTTGGGCTCCTCCAGACACAGGTGAGAGGCTGAACCTCTAAGCCTGGTGAACGTGGTTTCCCCAAACCCACACCTTCCTGGTTCCCCTCTCACTGCCCTTTGCACAGCACCACTCATTTCTGTTAGCTCTGGGGGAATGTGGAGACCGTGGCTACACCAGCAAGTTCCACACCCGGGCACTTTGCTTTGTCTCTTTTCTGTTTTATTTTGGCAGGTGAGGGTAGAATTCCCTTTTCTGTCTTCTTTCCTGGTTATCTCTGTAATCATTTAGGACAAAGTGCAAGGCTGAGCTGCAGGAGCCTCACTTCCTGCCCAGGTGGGCTGGGTGGCTGCCTCGGGGCTCCCAGAACTCAGGCACCCCATGCAGTCACCCCTAAATGCCTGTCTGTCTGTCACGCCCCAATCTGTCGGCAGCCCCAGAGCTTCCTCCACATCTTTGTGGTCCAGCAGAGACCCTGACGTTCCGCAGGCCCCGAGCCGGTAGGGGTGCTCATACTCGGCAATCCTTCTCCCGCCCCCCACAGCCCCTCACCTCCGCACCGTGAGTCTCACAGGAAAGCATTCACCTATTTCTGCTGGTGTTTATTTCTCCTCCGCATGAGGAGTGTGATTGTTGGTCACTTCAAAACAGTCAAGAAAACCCAGACACTCGTGGCCACAGGCCTACTCTTAGCTCCTCTTTCCCCGTAGACTAGGTGCCCAAATTTACCTAAGTGTCCTCCATTCTCAGGAGGCCCCAGAGCCCTCGGACTTCAGGAAGAATCATGGGCACAGACAGGCTTTAAGGAGTTTCCGACATCTGGGGAGGAGCAGGTCTAGATTCCAAAATCAAATAGCAAGTATTTGAAACTCTGCTCCTACCTGGGCCCTCCCTCGGTGAGAGCTCCCCCAGGCAGAGGCAAGTCCCGGCCGGCCGTGAGCCTCAGACTCCAGCCCCGACGGCCACACCCTCAGCTCCGAGGGAGGGTGCCCAGTGGGGAGGGAGAGCCGCTGGCTCCACAGAGCTGTTCGTGGGAGAATCAGATCTGACCAGTTTGGGGCTGACATTAACAGTTTTAGTCCAAGTTAAGCCATGGGTGATACCTGATTGCACCCTACATAAGGCTCCTTCTGTCAGTGGCCAGCACCCAGCCCTCTCCCCCATCGAACTGAAGAACAAGTCGCAATCTCAGACAGAAGGCTGCTTATGTGGCTGCCCCTGCTGCCCAGCGCCCCACCCAGTCATCTCAGCACACTCAGACGATCACACACTACGCAGCGGTGAGGACTGAACTTCCCCCGTGTGCTGGGCAGGGAGCCTCACCTCCCTGCCCCCCTTTCCCCCTGGCCACGCTTGCACAGTGTTTCCAATGTGCCGAGAATCCCCTAAGGAACAGCAGAAGAGAGAAGCAGGATGGAAAAGCTGAAGATGGCAACCGGGCTCACGTGTGCATGCTCACACCATGTGACGGGCCGAACTGAGACCTACACAAAGCCACGTGCACGTGCTAACCCCTGGTCCCATGGATGAGCCCGATTTGGAAATAGGATCTATGAACCTGTTGTTAGTTAAAACAAGGCCAACATGGATGACGGAGGACCTTTAATCCAATGTACCCAGGGTCCTTATGAGAAGGGGAAAATTGGACACAGAGAGGACGTGGCCATGTGGTGGGGCAGGGATTGAGATCGAGTTGTGCCAGGGATGGCCAGCAAGTCACCGCCAGAACCCTCCAGACTTCGGAGGGGCACGGTTCTGCCGGCACATTGATTTCAGAGTACTGGCCTCCACAGCTGCGGGGCAACACCTTCCTGCTGTTCTGAGCCCCTGTCCGCCCTGTTGGTGATGATTTGTTGTGGCAGCCCCAGAGAACGGAGACACGATGTGATGGCCTGAGCACGTGGCTGCATCAGTTAATTCAAACCTCACCAGAGCCTGGAAGTGGGCCACGTCATCACCTGTTACAGACGAAGAAATGGAATCGGAGTGGGGAGAAGTCACCCACTCAAGCACGTGATGAATAGATAAATGGCAGAGCTGAAATTTGAAGCTGACAATATTTGACCTCACCATCTTAACTGTAATGCCTTCTCTGTGTGCATCCCCCAAATAATGACCAGCTTTGGGTTTCCTGTGCCTGCCTCATAACCAGGAGTATAAAATCCAGCTTTTCAAAGAGCTTTCAAGTCAGCAGCAAACCCCATGCCTGGAGCAAGGGCTGCCAAGCTCTCTCCGGGTCAAATAGGGCTGTAGCTGGAACCCTGGGGAGCGATGACACTGGATCCAGGGACAGCATGAACTGGTACCACAAATGGAGCCCCTGGGTGGCTGGAGTTGTGTCTGGGGACATTCTGAGCTGGGCTGCAGAGGGAGTTCCAGGATGGTGGGGTTGTGTCTGGGGACATTCTGAGCTGGGCTGCAGAGGGAGTTCCAGGATGGTGGGGTTGTGTCTGGGGACATTCTGAGCTGGGCTGCAGAGGGAGACTCAAGCCCAGGGCGGTGGTTCTGGCTCCTGTGCTGATCCTGGACACAGGTTACCATGTGATCTCGGTGCTTGGAGACTTCAAACACCTGCCAGTTCAAGCAGGGGCTGGGTGTGGCTCCTGGGGCAGGGGTAGCTGAGCTAATGCTGAGTTACTATCAACTTCCTCTTGGGCAGAAAATCACAAACACCTTGCATGTGCTTCTAGAAAGATCAGGGAGAATGCCAGGAGGCACACCATACAGATATGGCCAAGGTAGTCAGTGAACTGGACAACTAAAAGCTTTACTCACCAGGCAGCAAAGCCAGACTTTGCAGATATGCATGTCCCTGGCTGAGCCTCTGTTATGGATTGAACTGTATCCCCCAAAAAGACATGTTCAAGTCCTGAGCCCTGGTCCCATGAATGGGCCTTATTTGGGATAGGGTCATTGCAGATGTAATTAGTTAAGAAGAGGGCAAGCTGGAGGAGGGTGGATGCTAATGCAATATGACCAGTGTCCTTGCAAAATTAGGAAATGTGGACAAGAGAGAAGGCCCAGGGGAGAACACTGGGAGTGACTGGGGCAGAGAACCTCATGGATTTCTGGAGAGAGGCAAAGAGCAGATTCACCCCTACAGACTTCAGAGGGGCCACAGCCTGCTGACACTGATATTTACTCAAGCACAGGTATAGAAGGGAACCTGAGGCTTACCAAGGTTGGTGGGCCAAGAGAAGAAGAGAATGCCACAAAGTAGGCTGGAAAGGAAATTCCAGGGCGGAGGATGGAAAGCCAGTAAAGACAGTCTTCCAAAAGGAAGACATCATCAGCTGTGAGCACCCAGTGCGGGAAGCCCAGGTGAGGGGAAGGCTTAGAATTAACCCCTGATGTAGCAACGAGGCCATCGCCTGTGACCTTGACCAAAGACCGCTGGAGTGGTGGGGGCAAGAAACTGATTGGAGTCATTTCAAGAGCAAATTGGGGCAGCTGCTGGAGAGAAACATGAAATAGACAAAAGGCTATTCTTTAACAATGGCAGAAATAATGCCATGTTCATCTGCTATTGGAAATGACACCGTAGGGAGAGAGAAATGGGTAATGCAGGAGAAAGAGGGGAGAACGAGCCAAGTGATGCTCTTGAGGAGCTGTAAGGGGTGGGATCCAGTGTATATGATGAGTGTGCTGGTTTGAAACTGTCGTGTACCCTAGGAAAGGCAATGTTTTTTTAATCCAGGCTTGTGGGTGCAGACTATTGTGGATGGGAAGTTTTGATTAGATTGTTTCCATGGAGATGTGTCCCACCAAACTGCGGGTGATACCTTTTGGTTAGAGCATTTCCATGGAGATGTGACCTCACCCATTCAGGATAGGTCTTAATTAGATCACTGGGGTCCTTGAGAAAGCTGAGAGCCCATCCAGAACCAGACAACTTGAGAATCTGGGAGATGCAGACAGAAGGATGTATGGAGATGCTAAGAGATGAAGCCCAGAGAAGCTAAGAGAGGACCCCCAGATGCTGAGAGAGAAATGCCCTGGGAGAACAAGGAAGGATGCACAGAGGCTAAGAGAGAAGCTAAGAGAGACAGAAGCCCAGAGAAGTTTTGGAAAAAGCCATTTTGAAACCAGAACCCAAGAGCCAAGACCAGCAAACACCAGCCGCGTGCCTTTCCAGTTGACAGAGGTGTTCCAGATGCCATCGACCTTTCTTCAGTGAAGGTATCCCCTTGTTGATGCCTTAGTTTGGACACTTCTATGGACTTAGAACTGTAAATTTGTAACCGAATAAGTCCCCTTTATAAAGGAAAATCTGTTTCTAGTATTTTGCCTAATAGCAGCTTTAGCAAATGTGGAATGGCCTTTTGAAGACTCAATTATGGTGCCAATTTGCAGGGCAGGGGCAGTGTTCCCCAGGAGGCTGTGTGTGCTCTGAGTCAGTGTCCACTCTATGGTGCTGTTTCTCCCGTAGCCAGGATTCAGGGGTCCAGGAATCAAGGGGTGGAAATGGGACTGGCATCACTCACTATCACCCCTAGTGATCCACTAGGAAAATTTCTTGTCCCTGTACCCTTAGGCTCTGCTGGCCAACAAGTCTTAATTCCTAAAGGAGTTACGCTCCTATCAGGTGATACAGCAATGATTCCTTAAGACTGCTTCTTGGCCACTTTGAGCTTCTCATGTTTCTGAATCAACAGGCAAGGAAGGGAATTACTATACTGGCTGGGGTGATTGATCCTGACTGTCGAGGGTAAATAGGACTGCAACTACACAAAGCAGGTAAAGAAGAGTTTTCCTGGAATACAGGAGATCCCCTAGGGTGTCTCTTAGTCCTACCAGGCCCTGTGATTAAAGTCAATGGAAAACTGCAACAACCCAATCCAGGGAGGGCTGCCAACGGCCAAGAAACTTTAGGAATGAAGGTTTGGGTCACCCCACTAGGCAAAGACCCACAGCCAGCTGAAGTGCTTGCTGAGGGTAAAGGGAACATGGAATGGGTAGTGGAAGACGGTAGTGATGAATATGAGCTACGGCCACGTGACCAGTTACAGAAATGAGGACTGTGATGTATTTAAGTTATAGGATATCAAGTTTGAGAGTGAATGTTACCCAAGGACTTTCACTGTTTTCTGGAGAGATTTAGTGCATCTCTGGTTGTACACAGGACAGCTGAGTATTGTTAGGCAAAACATATGTCTGTTATTGTGTTCTATTTAGAGATTAAGTATGGTTTAAGTGATGTGTATGGCTGCTAATTTGACAAAGGTTGGACTGTGACGGTTAGGTTCACATGTCAACTTGGCCAGGTGATGGTGCCCAGGTGTGTGGTCAAGCAAGCACTGGCCTAACCATTACTGCAAGGATATTTGTGGCTGGTTAATAACCCAGAAAACTGGTTTATTAAATCATCAGCCAATTGATTCCATCTGTGGCTGATTACATCTATAATCAACTAAGGTTCCACAATGAGAGAATTCAAATCACTGGATTTAATCCAATCGGTTGAAGACTTTTAAGGGAGGAGAGAGAGCTTTCACTTCTTCAGCCAGCCAGCCTCTCCTGGGGAGTTCATTAAAGACCCTCATTGGAGTTGCCAGCTTGCAGCCTGCCCTATGGAATTTCTTTTCTTCAGCCAGCCAGCCTCTCCTGGGGAGTTCAGTGAAGACCTTCATCAGAGTTGTGGCCTGCCCTACAGAATTTGAACTCAAACATCCCCACAGTCACGTGAGACACTTTTATAAAAACTCCTATTTACTAATATATCCTGTTGTCTCTGTTTCTCTTGAGAACCCTGGCCAATACGACACGTATCCTTGGCAACAGGAGGGGAGAGTGGGGGCGGGGTAGCAAAGGTAGGGGGTAGCTTGTGGCAATTGTTTTCTGATCATCTTATTTTCTCCATGAAAATGAATAAGCAAGACAATGAGCCGAAATGAAGGATGGAGGAAGAGGTGATGCCAGTCCCAGGAGAGAAAAGGTGTAAATGGTGACATGAGGAGTGTGGTGTATTGAACCAGTGGCTTTCAGGACTCCAGTCAGTGGCCATGGATTTAACAAGAGGAAACTCAGCATAATTGTGTTTTGTGCAACTTCATTCTGTTGCAAAGGGCACAGAGGCACGATGGATGGGGGGGGGGGGGCTTTGCCAAGCAAGCAAGGTGCAGAAAGTGAGAAACGAGGAAGTTCATGTTATTGCTTATACCCTCCCTGCAAAGTGCTAGCCCTTCTTTAAAGGTAAGGAGACCATGAATCACAGGAGTTGAGTAACTTGCCCAAGTTTCTTGAGCTAGTAAGATGCTGATCTGGGATACAAATCCAGGTCTGCTAACTTGCAAGGCATTGCAACCTTGCCCCCATTACTCGCTCACGCTGTGATGAAGGAGCGCATGCTACCCACAGCTTTAATTGCGTATGTCTGCTACGGATTCTCTATGCTATTGCATCTCTCCTGACACTTTTAATTGCATTATATTTATTGTTATTATTTCTTCCTTTTCCAAAGTGCTTGTTGGTTTCCTTTTTTGGAAAACGTTTTAATGAAGTTACTCCTAGATATAGGAAAATCACAATTCATAGGTCAAAATGATCATTATAAATGAGCTTATTGCATCTGTGAATTGATGGATTTAATTGATTTTTGGAAAATTCTCAGCCACCCTCTCCCTCAAGATTGCTTCTGAT
>PVKY010013250.1:0-11104 GCA_004027775.1 Bradypus variegatus | reverse complement strand
CTGTGAAGATGATATGCTCTGAAAAACTGTGTTCAATGACTCAAAAGAGTGGCTCTACTGGGGACAAAGACAGACACTGTTATCAGTACTGCCCATGAATAGTTGGAATAAAATTATTTCATAAAATTTGAGAGGCATGTAGTTATCTCTAAATTAATATTTTATGGAATATTTAATTTAAAATGTTTAACTAAATTAATATATTAAATATTTCAAGTAGACATTTAAAATTTTCAGCTATATCCCCAAACATTTATACATTCAAGTCAGCCATAAAAGCTTTTGGGGGATCCTCCCATGAAACAATGGGGGATTTGCTTTATATTGGGGTCACCTACTTTTTAGCACATACTATGTTATAGTCTATTGGGAAATAGGGTGTAGATTTGGTAGAGTAGTAAGAGATGAAATTAGAGAGGTAGGTAGTTGGGCAGACCATGGAGGACTTTGGATGCTCAGAAGAGGAGTGTATATTAATTAAATTTATATTTTAAAAAAATTGTACTAGTGGCAGTATAAAGGGGAAACTGGAAATGGAAGAATATCAAGTTTTGCTAGTAATGTGAGTATAACTTTCATCAGAAGAGGCTGCCTCAAGAGTTTTCAGAATGATTTTTCCCCTTTTTATTGTGTCTGTGGCCCCTCTGTTTTTTTGTATCTTCTTGAACTGAAGACTTTTCTTCCTCTAATTCCATTCCTTTGATGCCTTGCCATTATAGTCTAAAGAACACCATGCCAACATATTACCTTAATACTGAAAAGGCACCACTTTTAGAGAGCATGCTTAGGGGGAATAAGCCACATGTTACTTGCCCCTCACCTTCTACTCTTAGTCACTTTGTTATGGTACCATCCACAATACAAAATTCTTCTTTCATGATTAGGATTTATAAATTGAGTCAGGATATTGAGAAAACGGTCTTACAATATAGAAAAATAAAGATGGATTCCTACTTCAAATCATATACAAAGGTGACCTCCAGATAGACCTTGGTGTGTAAAGTAAATCCATAAAAATAAAAGCATAAGATGTTAGAGAATATCTTTATGAGCTTGAGCTGGAGAAGGACTTCTTAAACAGGATGGATTCAACGACATCAAAATATAAGATCTCTATTCAAAAAGGATGCCATTATAGATAATGTTAATGCACAAATGACAGATTGGGAGAATCCTGGTCTAAAACTGACCAGGATTAATATCTAGAAGGTACACAAGAAATTCCTGCAAAACAACAGGAAAATGGTAGAGAGTTCAATAAAAAGATGACAAAGGCTAAGCATAGGCTATTCACAGAATAAGTGTACAAAGAGACAATGCAACTTTATTAGGAACCCAAGATGAAAAAAAATGACATCACAATGAGTTAACACTTTATAGCCACTAGACTGACAAAAACTGGAAAGTCAGATGCTATTAATTATTGGCAAGGAGTGGAGAACCAAGGGCTTTTATCAAGTACATTAGAGAGAGAGTTTCTGGAGGAAGAAGTTGGGAGAATGGGAGTGGGTTTGGAGATAAGGAAAGCAAGCCAAATTAAATTAAAATGAAATGAAATAAGAAAGATGTGTTGCATGGGCTAAAGATATGCTATAAACTGAGTAATATGATTAGTTGATTATCTATTTCTGAGTTACCAAATAAATAAATACATGGATAAAACAAATTTCAGGGAGATTTTCCCTCATAATCCCCGAGTTACAAGGGTAGTACACTAACCACTGAAATAGAAAGCCTTCAATTGGTTCCAGGCCAAAGATGACTGCTTTCCCAACTGGAGTAATGAAAGGCCAATTTACGGATTTTTCTCACTCTCAAACACAGAAGATTAAGTGCCTGCATTCATTTCCTGCAACCCACTCAGATAAAAGCCAAAACCATCCCTAAGAATATATTTTCAAAGAGATAACTTTGAGAAACATCATTTTGCCAGTTAGTGAGTTAGTGTCACCCAGGGCTACCTTGCTGGCTTGACAACCAGGGAGGAATTCCACAATTGGTGGAATGCTCTTTAAAATTTTAGTTTGGCCTTTAGTTTCTACACTGTAGAATGGAGGCATCCATTAGCAGAGACCTTGTAGAAAGTGGCTGAAAAAATTGAAACAAGCATCAATGGAATCTTTAGAATTCTTGGGGTGAAACGTATGAGGTTATGGAAAAGAGGTATTTTTTTTATTGTTGTTATTGGTAAAAAAGGTTATTCAGAACTATCTAATAAGTAACATTTTGAAAATGATGTAATTAAAATATCTGGATCAGAATTTCTCTGGGGTTATCTTTGCATGTACTTACTTTTAGGTGGCAGGGGTATTTAGAGCATCATAATATTACCAAGCAATGAACCATTCGCTTGTAAGTACTGAATGAAATGAAAATGTTCTAAAAGGTATTGGGAATTATTTTATATATGCCTCTCCAATAGGCTTCTGAGGAACAGAATGAGTCAGATATAACTGTAAAGGATTCATTCTTATATTTTGGCAGCACTGGGCTGGGCTGGGGGAATATCTAATTTCACTATACTGATTTTAACAGGATAAGATATTGGCTAATATGATAACAGCACGAAATGAGATTTAGATCATCTCAAGGGCTTGTTGGAGAAAATGAAATCAGTCTCTAAAGTGACAGCTAATTACATAAGAATAGGACCAGCTGAGGGGGTGCATGTACCTTCTCTAAAGCAGTGGGCTTAGAGATTCTACCTTGTTCTCTTTTCAGCCTCCAGAGGCTTTTTGGATATTAAATTCAGTCTGTTATGAATCTTACCAAACTCAGCTCTTCTATTTGGAACTTGTAGAGGGATAGAAATGGGTTTCAGAAGCTGGGAAGTTGCTGGGTAGCAGTTAAGCAATTTGGAGGTATTGCCCATTCATATTACAGGCAAATACAGTAAGACAGAGTTAAATATCTCTGAGTTTGAATCCTAATTCAGGCACATTCTAGGTGGGTAATCCTCAACAAGTTTCTTTACTTTTCTGAATCTAAGTTTCCTCATTTGCATAGCATTCAAATTTCTAATGACTTAAGAGCTATTGCCCACATAATAGCAGATACCTGTTTATCTTGGGGATACACCATTTATTTCTGGAAATTCCATTTACAAACACAAAACAGTCCCAGCAGCAAAGCCCATTTGATAACTGCCCTCTCTTCTACATCTACTGTCTGCTGAGGATCTTGAAGATGTCTTACAGCTGCTGCTAACCTTAATGAGAAGAAAATGCCAATGACAAATGTGGTTCAGCACTCAAGATGACTCCAAGTTTGGGGGTAATTTGTTATGCAGAAATAGATAACTCTTGCAGATTTTGTTATCAAGGATGAGATGGCTTTGGAACTAGGCAGTGGGCAGAAGCTGGAAGGACTTTGAGAAGAGTGTTAGTGAAAACCTGAAAAGTCTTGAAGAAACTGTTAGTAGAATCTTGATGGCCTTTGAGGAGGATTTAAGGGAGGTTTTAAAGGGAAATGAGGAAAATGTGTTTGGAAAGTGGGGGAAAGGGGGTCCTCGTTATGTAGTAGAAAGAATTTTAGCAACACTGTTACTTGCAGTAATGTGGAAAGTAGACAATACACTTAATCAATTGGCTGATCTAACTAAGTACATTTCCAGTAGAGAGTTGAAGATACTGACTGATGACTTCTTGTTGAGTATAGAAAAGGTTGAGAAGAAAGAGATACTCTAAAGGAAAGACTTAAAAAATAAAAAGGATATGGGATTTTCTAGTTTTGAAAATTCCTAGCCTCTTCAACTGGCAAATGATACTAAAATGAAGAAGTGGCTTCTAGGCAAAGATATAATCTAGGAAACTACCCAAAAAGTATCATCTAAGGATGAAGCTGAGGGTGTGGCTGTAATATCATTAGTTAAGGCATCTAAAGTAATCCATATGCAGTGTCAGAAATGATGGTGTGTGAGTTCTGAAGTTAGGTCATAAAAGTTATTGCATCTTCCACCTTGCCCTCTCTTGGATTACTTGATTAGGGGGGAATTCAACAGCCATGTCATAAGGATACTCAAGTAGCCCCATTGAAAGTGGTAAGGAACAGAGGCCTCCTGCCAACAGCCATGTGTGTGTGAGCCATTTTAGAAATGAATCCTACCTTTCTAAATAAGCTTTCAGGTGACTACAGCCCCAGTCATCTTCACAAAATCTTTTAAGAGACCCTGTTTAAGAACCACCTAGCTAAGCCACTCTCAGATGCTTGATTCACAGAAACTATATGAAATAATAAATGTTTATTGTTTTAAGCTGCTAAATTTTGGGGTAATTTGCTATGCAGTAATTGATTACTACATCAAGGATACTGTCTCTGGATGCTCCCAAAGATTTAAATTCCTGGGGAATCAGACAGTTCTGGTTTCCATGCAGAGGTGTACAGAAGGTCTGACTCACTGAGTCTGCTACACTTTGTCACTAGAGTTTTATAAAGTTCCTTTTTAATAGTTCTATCACCTTCTGCCTCTAAGCCTCTCTCTCTACGAGGGCTCAAAAGATTGTAAACTGTCAAATACTGAATTGCACAGTATGATATTTTAATTCCTTTTAGGTAAAATTAAGAACAAAAAAGTAACAACAATAATGGCAATAACAAGAGAACCCCTGCTCCTCCACCACCTTGGAAACAAAAATGTCCCTTTAAAATACCAAAATGTTTTCATCAAAGAAAGGTTTCCTAAATGCTATAACATTGTGTTTGTGAAAGCTAAGTTTTTCCTTCTCAGCCTGGGGAGGTGGAAATAACCAAGCAAGGAACACCATTCAGTAGGTATACTAATGTTGATGTCTGAGTTGACATTTGTTGATTTTTTTTTTCAGTATGCTGCATCAATCCTTGCTTCAAATGCAGACATGGAAATAATTTCTAGGGAAATGAACTGGAAAAAAAACAGAAAAGTGTGTGGAATTGGAACAAAACCAACCTTCTGATTTTTTTTCAACATTCTGTAGAGTTGTTCTGAGGTTAAAAAACAAAAAAATAAGGATGTAACAAAAAGCTGCACAAAGATTAAACACACATTATCCATGGAGACAATTAAATTTACTATATCTCCATATCTCTCTATATATCTATATCTATATATATTTATATTTATCTCATGCCCTGGTATTTTTGTGGTGATCATCTGGCAATCCTTGCTCAAAAACAACGGATTCCTCATTCCATCCTCCTTCTTTCTTCTCAACCACACCTCAGCTTCCCCCTGAACATATCAAAAGGTCCTTTTTCCTCTCCAAAATATGAAACAAAAGCTCCTCTAGGAATGGAGGGGCGTGGGCATGGGGTGGTTCTGCCTGCACACCAGCAGCCAGCCAAAAATGCCCTATAAGTTTAAAATATGTTTTAAACCTCCTTCTAAGGGTCACTGTGAGCATAAAATATAATTTGTGGCAATAATAATTGCTGAAATTTAATGAACACCTCTACAGGGCAGGCACCTTTACTTTTAATCTGCAAAACAACCCCATGAAGTAGGTATTAATTATCACTACCTTCACTTTACCGATTAAAAAATAAAGTGAAAACAGAGTGATGAAATAACTTATCTGTGGCCACAAAGTTAGTAAGTAGTGCATCAGGATTTGGGGATCCCATACAGTGGATCTTCCATAGTCGGCTTTTGAAGAGCCACGTAAAAATCTGGCTCAATTCTTGGGACTTTAGTATTGCTCAATAGATAACAGTCCCCTTCCTTTTTTCTTGAAATCCAATCTGAATCCAGAGGGGTTCCTCATATAAAGGAAAATGACATGCCAAATGGAAGTCTTACTCAACAGATACTGTGTCTTTCCCACTTCACTTCACCTGACATCTCAGAGCAACCTCAAGGCAGGCTCTCAGAAAAAGATGCAGAGGTTACCACCCTAGAGTCCCTAGGAGACAGAAATGCAAATAGACTTTACAAACAGACAAAGCACAGCGCGGCTTTGGTCAGAGAGTGTTTGCTCAGCCTGACTGTGAGATTCCCTGAGCACCGAAGAACAAACACAGCCCTTCCCGGACCCCCTGGAAATCCCAGGCGGCCAGGTTCGGTGTGGTAAACAACACTCCACCCTAGATCTTTGCAGAACACGCAGCAGCGGAGACTATGACGGGTAGAGACAGATTAGAATGAGAGATACTGAAATACACATGGATAGGGGCATTAAAAAGTCAGGCTGGCACCTCAGCGGAGGCTGTGGGGGGGAGGTAGCAATTCCCGCCAAAGGAGTGAGCCGGGACTTAATCCGTTCTCCTCCTTCTCCCCGGGATGCTGAGGCCCGCGGGAAAAGCAGAAAAGGGCCATTGCCACTTTAAATGACTCAGGAAGTGAAAGGAGTTCGCCTGACAGTGAAAGGGAAATTGGAACCGGGGCGGCGCGAGGGCCAGCCGCCGCCGCCGCGATCCTGCCCCGGGCGCGAGAGGCCGAGGTGGCCCAAGAGCGCGAGCGCCTGGGAGCGCGGGGGCCGACGGGGGCCGGGCGGACGCGGGGCTGCCAGGCCACCGCGCCGGAAGTACCCGGGGCAGCAGAGGAAGCACAGCAGTTGTGCAGAGCGGGCAGAGCCGGCGGGAAGGCCGTTTGCTTCTGCCGTGTGCAGTGGCGGCCGCGGCCCCAGATCCTGCCCTGAGACACGGGCGGCGAATCCTCAGGAAGGGACCACAGAGGGGAGGAGGAAGTGAGGAGGCCGCGCGAAGGCGGCGAGCTCGGAGGCCCTTAAGTCTTGGCCGCCTCGCAGAACCACATGGCCTCCGGAGTGGGCGCGGCCTTCGAGGAGCTGCCTCACGACGGCACGTGTGACGAGTGTGAGCCCGACGAGGCTCCGGGGGCCGAGGAAGTGTGCCAAGAATGCGGCTTCTGCTACTGCCACCGCCATGCAGAGGCGCACAGGCAGAAATTCCTCAGTCACCACCTGGCGGAATACTTCCATGGAGTCGAGGCCTGGACATCGGGAGCCCAGGGGGAGAGGAAGGAAGAAGTTGAGGCCAAGATGGAGAATGAGAAGGAGATAGAAAGCGGGGTGGGAGAAGAGAGCGAGTCCGAGGAAGGGAGTGAGTCAGAAGAAGAGAGCGAGACGGAGGAAGAGAGTGAGGATGATAGCGATGAAGAGAGTGAAGAAGACAGTGAGGAAGAAATGGAGGATGAGGAAGAAATGGAGGATGAGCAAGAAAGTGAGGCTGAGGATGACAACCAGGAAGAAGGAGAATCTGAGGCTGAGGGAGAAACTGAGGCAGAGAGCGAATTTGACCCAGAAATAGAAATGGAAGCAGAGAAAGTGGCCAAGAGGAAGTGTCTGGACCATGGGCTAGATCTGAGCACCTATTGTCAGGAAGATAGGCAGCTCATCTGTGTCCTGTGCCCGGTCATTGGGGCTCACCAAGGCCACCAGCTCTCTACCCTAGATGAAGCTTTCGAAGAACTAAGAGTAAGTATTGGGCTTTCAGAGCATGGGCCTGGGGGTCACGACAGCTGGGTTTCAACCTATAGGTGGCCAAGCTGTGTCCATGTTCACTTTCAGTATCCCTAAAAAGCTTGTCTGTTCAACTTGTTGGGGAGTAGTGCTTATTCACCCTTTTTGGTTTGAGCACCTATGAGAATCAGATGAAAGCTCTGGATTTTCACTGGAGAAAAAGTACAAGTACATACAAAATCCAGTGGTCTGTGGATCCCAGGTAAAGCATTCCTTGGGAGCTTTGACCCCACATAAGTCAATTCCCACAGTCTTACTATTATTGAGACTAGTACCTTGACTTAGGGCTTTTGATAGGTCAACTTCTTTGCCTACTTGAAAATATGGGAATCCACTATGCTGCTAAATGAATCCAAGCAGGTCATTCCTCTGTAGTAAAAAGGGTCCCTAAAATAGTGGTTTTGATAATAACTTCTATGTACCTTGAGTTCTTTTTAGGTTCTTTATGTTTGAAACTTGAAGGGAAAGATAGCTGAGAAAGTGGAGGCCAAATTGGCGTGGGGATGGGTGTTCCCATGTCCCCCATGCTTTGCAAGATGGCAGGACCTTTGTCTATCTTGGCTCTTGCCAGTCGCCTAAAACAGTGTTTGGCAAGTAGTACACACTCAGTAAATATTTGTTGAAAGAATGAATTTGCAAATCACTTGCCTTTTATTTATATTGTGGGTATTTAAAATCAGTGAGAGAAACTTCTGGAGTTAATCAGGGAGGAAAGTTTGAGTGGGGTGAGCATTTCATTAAGTGATCAGTTCATTAGTGAACATTGTCATATTATGATGACTTTTGTGTCTCTAAGCAACCTTAAAATTGCTGGGATTGGGGTGACAAATACGTTGATAATGAAAATTGCCTGTATTATGGATTTTCCTGTTTTTTTCCCTGTATTTTTTAATTGTAAAATGCACATTCAGAAAGTGTGTGCAAACATATGCACAGTCTAACAAATATAAAGCAAATATTGATGTAACCTTTGCCCATATAAAGAAATGGAACATTGCTAGCAATTTTGAAGCCCGCTGCCTTATGCCCCTCTTCAGTTATAACCATTTCCCTTCCCCATATCTTGACTTTTGTGGTGATAATTTCCTTGCTTATTTTTATATTTTTACCATATATGTATGCATTCCTAAACTTTTTTGAAATTGACATGATTAGGGTCATATTGTATGCATTCTTTTGAGTTTTTCTTCATTTTCTCAATATTATGTTTATGAGATTCATCCAGTGGCTGGATCTGGTTTTCCATTTTCATTGTTGTATAGAATTACATTTTATGACTATGCCACAATTTACCTATTCTCTTGTGGATGAACATTTGGCTTGTTTACAGGTTCTGCAGCTTCTGGCTATTACAAACAGTATTGGTTTAAACATTCTTGTTCATGTCTCCTGGTGCACATTTACATTTAAAGGGAATATAAACTTAGGAGTATAATTGTTATGTCACAGACTGCTGCCAACTGTTTTCCAAAGTGGTTGTACCAATTTGCATTGCCATCAAGAGTGCATGAGAGTTCCTGTTATTCTGTATCTTCACTAGCACTTGCTATTGCAAAATATTTAATTTTTGTCAATCTTGTGGGTAGGTAATGGTGTCTTTTGGTTTGTATTTGCATTTCTCTGGTTACTGATGACTTTAACTGTTATTTGTATTTTTGTGAAGTACCCATTCAGATCCTTTGCTTATTTTTTTTCTATTGGATTGTCTATTTTTCACATTAATTTATAGAAGTTTTTAGATGTTTGGTTCTTATTTCTTTCAGAGTTAAGGGGTAGCAAATATCTTCTCCCACTTTGTGTTTTTTTCTTTTTTAATTGTGGAAGTTCTTCATTTTAATATGCTAAAATTTATCAGTACTTTCATTTATGGTTAGTGTTTTTTATGTCTTAATATTGAGTGGCAGAGGTAGGGGTTCAACTTTATTCCCCTCCCTCCCAGTACCATAGTCACTCTTTGCGGAGGAATTGAGTGAAAAGCCCACCCTTTCTGCACTGATCTGTGATGCCACCTATCATATATAAAGTGCATATATTTTGCAAATCTGTTTCTTGGCTTTTCTGTTCTGTTCTGTTGATGTGTTAGTATGTCCTTGTGCCAAGAACATATTTTCTTATTTACCATAGCTTTATCACATGTCTTAATATCTGGTAGAGCTAGTTCTTCCATCTTGTTCTTCTACAAGAGTGTCTTGACCAGTCTTGACCCTTTATATTCCTTAGAATCATACTATCAAGATCTATAAAAAAAAGCCTGGAAAACTTTTTTTTTTTTGGTTACTCTATATATTCAATATAAGGGGAATTGATACCATTACAGCATGACATCTTCTGATCCATTTATTTGGGTCTTTTTTTTATTGCCTCTAGAGTGTGTGATCTTACTCTTTTACTATGTTAATATGGTAAATTACATCAAGTGATTTACTTTTCAAGGTTAAATTTAAAAACAGGTGATATGTTCACGTCTCAAAAATCTCTTTCACTGAATCCTTCCTCTTTCACCTGGTTTCCCCAACAACTATTGGTAACTACTTTCATTATTTTTTGCTTATTCTTCAAGTGTTTCTTTTTGGAAGTTAAAGGCATGTGCATACATATGGTTTTATTTCCATCCTTTCATGTTGTTGTTAATTAATTTACAATTAAAGGCACCTTGCATCCTGGGATAAACCCATCTTGGTATGTCCAAGTATTCTTATGTTTTTGGATTCAGTATATTAGAAACTTATGGAGGATTTTTTTTCATTTACTTTTATTGGAGAAATTGGCCTGTAATTTTCCTTTCTTTTACTGTCCTCATGAGATTTTGCTATCAAGGTTATGCTGGCTTCACTCTATGGGTCAGGGTGTGTTGCTCCACACTCTTTCTCTCTCTTTTAATGTGCTAAAGTGTTTGTGTAAGATTGAAATATTTTTTCCTAAAATGGTTGGTAGAACTGACCATTGAGCCTTCTGCATCTGGATTGTGTGTGTGTCTATTTTTCTTGTTTTTTTTTAATATATTTTTTAAAGATTCCATTTCTTTAATGGTGATAGGTTTATCGAGATTGTTTTCCCATAAGTCAGTTTTAATAAGTTACGGTTTTCTAGAAGTTTGTCCAATACGTCTGTGTTCAAATGTACTAGTAAACAACTGAGTCATATCCTTTTAAAAATAATCTTTTTAATATTGTAGCTGTTCTCTTTATTGCTTTAAGTATAGTAAACATACTGATTTATAATCTGCATATGATAATTCCAATATGTGAAGATGTGGATCTCTTTCTGCTGTTTTTTTTTTTTTTTTACTTTTATTTTGAAATACTTTGAAACTGGCAGGACAGCCAGAAAAATAATACAAATCCCGTACAGAGAACTCCAACATACCCCTACCCCTCTAGATACCCAGATCACCAATTTTAGCATTTTGCTACATTTGCTTATATCGTTTTATTTGTGTATCCATTGTCTGTCTAGCTAGCTAGCTATCATTGCTCATTCCATTTTCTGAACATTAGTGTGGGTAGTAGACATCATGTTCCTTGAACACTTAACCTTGCCACGCACATTTCCTAAGAACAAGGATATTCACTTATTTAACCACTTTAAGTGCAGTTATCAAGTTGAAGAAATTTAACATCAGTATAAGTGTGCAAGTTTGAATGTATTATGTC
>PVKY010013249.1:0-11121 GCA_004027775.1 Bradypus variegatus | reverse complement strand
GCATGGTGTTTCCTTCCCCTGCCTCAACATCTGGTCATTCTGTCGCTTTCCTAAGATGGCCTGTGAGGGGGTGTTTGGGGTGGGCGGGCTGAGACCACAACTCACCCAAAAGCAGTGGCCATAACAGGGAGGTCTGTGGCAAAGGGCGAGACCAGCTCCAGTGGGTTTAAGTAAAAAGGGTGAACTTACTGGCTCATGCAATGAAAGCAGAAAGTGTGGCTTCAGGCCCAGCTGGATCCAGGCGTTCCATGGGGCCCTAGGGGTGCAGATCTGGGTGGGAGTGAGACCTGAGACCCCAAAGCCCCCACTCCTTCCCAGGCCACCAGCCAAGCCCCTGGGACGTTCCCACCTCCAGGCCCTCAGCCAGACCTTCCCCTCTGCTCTCGGGTTACCACATCGCCTCCAGGCAGCAGGGCCCCCTCTTCCTGGAAGCCTTCCTTGGTTCCCTAGACACTCACTATGCGATTTGTGGCGTCATTCTTCCGCCTCTTCGCGGGGTGCTTGGCTTATGCTGCCTGAGGCCAGCAGACCTCTCCCCTCTGCTGATAGGGAGTCAATCACCCAGCTCTGCCATTGTAATGCAAACACACCACAGGTAACGTGTATTTGAATGGGTGTGGCTGTGGGCCAATAAAACTTTATTGACAAACAGGGGGAGCTGGCCCACAGGCTGTAGTCTGCCCACCTTGGATCCCACGACCCCCCGCCCGCGTGGTCCCTTCCAGTGTCTTACGGGCACGCAGGGCCATCTCCGGACCGGCCTGTCATCCCTGAGAATCTCTCCTTTGGCAACATCTGACTCACACCCACTGGGCGTCTTCTGGGTGGTGGGGGCTGCATTAGGGCCAGGCACGCCGTGGTCAGTAAGACAGCAGTGGCTGCCCGGAGCTACCCGTGTAGTGAGGGGCCCAGACATCACCGCATGATGACCTAGGTAAATGTAGAGTCAGAGCCTGACACGAGCCATGGCTGAGAGCGTGTCGTGGGAGCACGGCCGGTCTGGGGGCCAGGGAGACCTCTGTCAGAAAGGGACATGTGAGGGAACCTGAGAGGAAAGTGGGCATTCTCTGGAGGGCAGAAAAGCCCTCCACAGCAGGGACAGCCTGTGCAAGGCCCCGAGGTTGGAGGGAGTGGGCATATCCCAGGAACCGGAAGGAGGAGCTGGTTCAAGATGGAGCCGGGAGAGGCGGGCAGCCGAGGTCATGCAGAGCCTCATGGACCGTGTTAAGGATTTGGATGTGTATCAGTTAGCTTCTGCAGCACAACAAAACATCCCCAAACTTAGCGACTTAAAGCAGCAGTCACTTGTTTAGCTCACTGTGCCGCAGACTGGCAGTCTGGGCTCTGCGGGGCTCCCCCCATGTCTGTCATCAGTCGGCTGGGAGCTGCTGGTCTAGGAGGGGGAGAGAAAGACAGACAGGGAGAATGATGGAAGGAGGGACGTTTGGATGGAGGGAGGGCAGGGGTGAGTGGAGGGATGGGTAGATGGGAGTTTGGTGACCCATCTGTGGTTTATAATCCTCGTGGGACCAGGTTTTGCCACCTGGACACATTGCACTGAGTCCCAGTGGTCGGGAACTGATCTTTGCCGTAGCCTCTTAGAGGAGCAGAACTCAGACCTGGGACTGTCGGTCACCAGGAGGGTATCTGGGAGGCCCTTTGTGCCATGGTGACCGGGATCCAGCCTCCCCTAACGGTCAGGTGAGAGGGGGCTGCGGTCGCAGCAGACAGCTGCCCACCAGGCCTGTCCTCGTCAGGTGCATCAGAGCACCTGTGACCAGGGGTCAGATGAGGGGTGTAAAAGAGGACCCCGGGCTCCTGATGGGATTGCAGCGCCGACTCGCTCCCAACTAGCGGGAGGAGGGCTGGGGTTCCCTCAGCTCCTGATAAAGCCCTCGCTGCATCCAGCTTTACCTGCCTAGTAGGGCTCACCCTGCACCTTCAGGACCCATTTCCAACCACAATGCACTCATGAATCTCTGCCAAGAGAGGGGACGGGGTTTGTCTTCCTTTCCCTGTTTGAATTTCCGACCTGCCGGGGAGCTAGATGCTGTAAATGCTGAGGAAACACAGGCCTTTGAGACACGGGTCTGGGGGCTCAGCCCCTTGCTTGGCAGACTCTCCCTGCCCAGTGTTCCAAACCAAATGCAGCATCTGAGCTCTCGGGCCACCGCCCTCCTCCAGGCTTCTGTCTTGGCACCAAATATGATGCATCCGGTACAAAGCCAGTGCCATTGAGATGGAAAAAAAAATGCAGTCACCCTCTAAACGCCACACGGTTCCCAAAAGCAAGTGAGTGAGAAGATTCTTGACAGGTGACATCTACCCAGGAGGCTTACAGGGAACCAGCCTTGACTAACTCCGTTCTAAGTGAATGAAAGGTGTAAACTAGACCCCAAACCCCAAACTGATTTGTCGTTCTCTCCCAACCCATTTCTCCCTTCCAGAAGGTTCAGCAGTACACAGTCATTGTCCAGGCCACAGACATGGAAGGAAATCTGAACTACGGCCTCTCCAACACGGCCACAGCCATCATCACGGTGACAGACGTGAATGACAACCCGCCAGAATTCACCACGAGCACGGTGAGTGCCTGGCACCGCCCGGCCGTCCCCACGGGAGGAGCAAGGCAGGAGGCTCAGCTGTGGGGGTGCCCTGCCAGGGCCAGGGGGAGCCCAGAGCTGCGACTTAGAGAGCACCACCCAGCATTGGTGCCCAGGGGGCCCAGGACAGGGCGTGCTGCACACTCTCGGGAGCTCGGACGTGCTGGCGGCGGGCTTTGGGTGCTGGCGAGAGGCTGCTGTCCCAGCACCCTGGAGCCATGTGGGTGGCTGCAGGAGCAGAAGTGAGGCGCGGGGAACTCGACAGGTCCTCTTCGCTGTCTCAGGAAGGGGAGCTGTGCGTGTGTGGGGAGGACGCCCCGTGTGTGTCCCCCACAGGTGTGGCTGGCCAAGGCCTGGATGCCCCCCACCCTCAGAGAGACAAATGCAGCCCCACAAGCTCACACCCTCGAGGTAGGGCCCAGGGCCGAGGACCCATGAGTCACGCGGCTCCATCCCCTCTGACTTCAGAGGCGCCTTCAGGTCCACAGACCACAGGTGACCCCACTTGCAGGCCACAGGCGGTCCTTGGGGGCCCCCTGGGCTTCTCCCTGCTCCCCACCCTCTGCAGTGACTCCCCAGGGTCCTCAGCCCCGTGTGGGGGTACCAGAACCGTGGCCCCAGGTCCACCAGGACCCACCCCGTCCAGAGAGGCAGCCCTGGGCACCAGACAGGACGTCCGGGAGTGGGGTGCTTGGCTGGCGGTCAGGGAGGCCCCCAACGTGCCCAGCGCCAGGGGCTGAGGGCCTCAGAGCATCCTGCCCCGCAGCACCCAGGCACTCCCATTCTGCTCTGAGCTCCCCGCTCCCGGGGACCAGGCCCGGTCCGAGAGCCGAGTGGAGGGGACCTGGTGTCGGGCAGGAGCAGCCGCTGTCACCCCATCGTGGACCCCCACCCCATCAGGCTCCGGCCAGGGCCAAGGGTCAGCGTCCTCTTTAATCCCACACACCCCTGCGAGGGGTCCACTGAGGCACCCCAGCCTGCAAGTGGGGGAGCAGCTGGGTCTCACTGTGCAGTGAGGGGTGACAAGGGAGGGGGCAGGGAGGAGCAGGCGCCTCCCCACAACGCAGGCCAGAGACCCCCCGCTGGGACGAGCCCCTTCCCTGCCTCGGCACGGGGACAGCGCCATCTAGTGGGGACCGGCAGATCACGCAGGGGGAGCCGGCTCCGGTCCCCGAGACCAGGCTGGGATCAGGGGGGCTCTGGGTGCTCTGGCCTGGGAAAGCTCTGGTCTAATTGGTTTGGCAGATGTCCCCCTTCCCTCTCTTGGGCAGCAGCTTCTTGTTCTGTGGCTGGTGGGCAATGGTCAGGGAGGCTCAGGGATGGGGCCGGGGGGTGTTTGGACCTCCCTGGGGCCTGGGAGAGATCAGACCTTAGTGGATGGCAGATGGGGCACCCTTCCTCCTGCACGTTGATAAAGAGAAGCTCCTAGAGGACTTGCCCAGACCAACCCCACCCGTGATGGAGATTAACACACACCACAGCTGTCACTGTTTCCGTGCCAGGCTCTGTGCGGGTGCACCACCTGTGCTGGCAAGTCACCTGTCACCTGTGCTGGCATGTCACCTGTACCAGCACACCACCTGTGCTGGGTGTTTCCTGTGCAGACATGTCATCTGTGTGATCAACTGTCACCTATGAGGTGCATCACCTGTACAGGTGCTTTACCTAGGCAGATGTGTCACCTGTGCAGTACATCACCTGTGTGGTGGGTCACCTGTTCAGGTACCTCACCTGTGCAAGCTCACCCCTCACCTCACCTGTGCAAGCTCTTAGATGGACATGATTTATTCCCCCTTTTTCTGGGAAGGAAACTTGCCCGAGGTGACCTCTTGTGAGGAGCGGAGCAGGTACCAAATCCAGACTCCCACTAATGCCACACACACTGGTGGTCCTGGGACCATGGGTCGGCCATCCTTATGCTGCTGGGCCAGGGGCCCGGGCATAAATGGAGGTGCCCGCGATGCCGGGACGTGCTTCCCAGGAACACCTGAGGACGGGGTAAGCTGTGGCAGCAGCGTCAGCCCCCCTGACCACAGGCCTCATCACCACCGTGGTCACCATGGAAACCCAGGGCCAATGGCAGCCCAGCTGAGTCCAGCGGTGTGTTTGCCCGGTGGGAGGCACTGAGGCAACCAGGGAGGCTGCAGGTCTCGGCCCAGCCCTCCAGTTAAGTTGTCAGGTTTGGTGAAACACAGGCAAGCAAGATGCCAAAGGGGGCATTGCGAGGGGACAGGGCTGTGCAGGCATCCTCACGACTGGGACGGGGTGCCCAGAGCCCCAGCTCCTCCTGCGGAGTGTCCCTATCTGCAAGTGGGGTGTGCACCGTCTGCTTGCACTGAGGTGTTGGGAGAAGGATTGGCTGACCGAGGGCAGGCGATTCCCCAGGAGCCAGGGGCTCCCGGAGGGCCCAAGGCAGCTCAGCACCTTGCTGCACCCTGAAACGGGCTGATTCTGTCTCTCAAGTCCCGAGGGTTGGCTGCGTCCAATTTACTGACCCGACTCCAAGGGGCCGGCTCCCAGGCGTCTCCTGTTGGTCTCTCGCTTTAAGGTAAACTTTGTTTAAAATTTGAACTGCATGAGGCACAATGCACAAATCCTAAGCAAACTGCCCAGTGGGTTTTTACCAGTGTCTGCACCCACTGACTGCACCCCACCTGGAGACACAGAACATTCCCATCAGCCAGCAGCCTCCCGCGGCCCCCAGGACGTCAGTGCCCTGACATGCATCCCCCGCGGGAGCCGCGCCTCTTCTAGAACCTCACCTAAGTGGAGTCACCCGCAACACGCGTGACTCCTTGGTGTCTGGCTCCTTTCCCTCCACGGATGTCTCAGAGATTCGTCCGTGTGCTTTGCTTCGTGTGTCAACACAGTCAGAAGAGCTTCTCCCCCACGCACACTTCTGCTCTTCTGTTGGCAGCTGGGGTCAGTAACTTCCACGAATGTTGTTTCACTGCATCACCCCAACTTCGTTTAATCATTTTCTCTCTGTAAGAAGTAATTTGAGTTTTCACATGTGAGTCGTACACGTCGCACACCCATTCGAAAGGTAGAAAAGGACCTTGAGAAAGGACCTTCCCTTTCACCCCTGGACCTGCTCCTGCCCTCCTCAGAGGCAGAGGCCACTGCGAACAATTCATGTGGATTTTCCCAAAGACTCGTGGCTGAAATGCTCATCTACACCTTTCTTTTCACTCTACACCTGATTTTGTTTTTTGCTCTTAATATATCTTGGAGATCTTTCCATGTTCGTAGATTCCAAACAGCCTCAGGATTTTAAAATTTTTTATTTAGAAGTGACTTGAAACCTACAGAAAAGTTGCAAGAACAAGAATAGTACAAGCAGTTACTAGTAAAGAGAACAGCCATGCGCGTTTCCCTGCTGGCCTTATCCTGCTGAGCTCTTCTAAAGCTCATGTAATTTTTTCTGAACCGTTTGAGGATAATTGAATACCTCGTGGCCCTTAACACTTACTCTTCCGTGTACTTCCTAAGATGGGGCCTGTGGTCCTATGTATGTCCCAATAAACCAAGAGTCAGCCCCGAGGCAGAGACCCCCGCCGGGAGCAGGCACCCCCTCCCTGATGGGGACAGGCAGGGACACCCCTCAGCACCACCCCATCCTTTGCACCCCCAGGCCTGGGTTGGGGGCGAGCAGCCTCGGGCCGCGCTGGCTCTCCGCCGGCCGAGGAAAAGGGCCTGGGTGTCCCACGCAGGCCGTGAGGGGCTTGGAGGGCGCCTCCCGCCACCAGGCCTGCAGGGCACGGAACCACAGCTCCAGCTCGAGCGTTGATGGACCCCGCGGCTGGGTCACAGGGTCACTGTGGGGCGACCATCAATATCGGGGGCCCTTGAGCTGGGTGACAGGCGCCGAGCAGCATCAAATCAGCCTGGTGGGACGGGCGAGGAGCCTGGGGAGGGTCCCTGCTGGCCAGGCCGCCGGGTGCGCAGTGAGGCTATTTTTATCTTGTTTAATCAAGAACAATCAGCAGAAGCTGAAGAGATGCAGGGGGATTAACGTGATCCGATTCCTTTTCTTAAATGTTAATTAAAAGTTCTTTTCCCTTGGCCTGCTCTGCACGTGCGGCTCTGCTGCCCACCGCAGGGCTGAAGCCTGGGGGTCCGCTGTGGCTCATCCCTGCGGGGAGGAGGGGTGAGCTGGGGTCTGCTGGCCCCGCAGGACCGGCCTTCAGACCCTGCCCCGAGGTGGCCCACCCGGCGGGCAGTAGTCAGAGATCCCAGCTTCAGCCTTCCCCCAGCCCCGCACCCTCCCCACCCAGCACCTGCCTGCGAGGAGGAGCCCCTGGGGGCCTCCCGGCTGTGCGTCGGGGCTGGCAGCCTCCCGGAGAGCAGGTGGCTTTGTCTCCATCTAACACTTCAGCGTGGCGCCCGCCCTCCGTCTCACGGCGCCTTGAACCACAGCCCGGGGCCAGGGTGGCCTGCCGGGCAGACCAGCTCCGGGTTCCAGTCTGTCCCAGCTCCGCTTGCATCAGTGAGGGCCTGCGGCGGGGTCGCCCTCATCCTAACAAGCCTCCTCTCCTCGAAAGTGGGGGTGCTGGCAGTGGTCCCTCTTCCCGGGTTCTTTGGCGGAGGATGGCTGCGAGCATTCAACTCACTCTTGGCCATTATCTTCTTAACGTTTACAAACAGCTCATTGCTTCAACAGGGTTAAAATGGTTTGCCTGAGGCAGGAGTGAGCTGAACTTAGGAGCCCCGGCGCAGCTCAGGGTCTGTGGTCCCCATGTCTTTGAGGTCCCTGTTGGAAGCTTCTGCCCCAGGAAGCCCAGGGATGCCATTTCAGTGCCATCCTCCCGAGTGGCCTGCCTGACCCCGAGGAGAGGCAGCCTTGGCTCTGCGGGTTACACAGAGGATGGGCTAGCCTGGGCACCTTCCTAGAGCCGGCTGGGCTGGCCTGGGGTGGCCCCATCTCATGGCCCCCAACAGTGGCTGATCCAGCCCCTCTGGTCTGAAAGAGCCGGCTCTGACCCAGCCCTGACCACCCCTGATTGTCTCAGCTTTTCAATCACAGCCACAAGCCCAGCGGAGGGGGGAGGTTGCAATTCAGCTTGAAGGCCTGAGAAGAAGTTGGCATCTTGAAATTGAAATGGGCTCGGTGCCCTTAACCAGGCCCGGGCACTCGGTGCAAACCTCTGCCATAAATAATTGACTGGAGCCAGCTTTTCCGAGAGTCATGGGCTCCACACCCAGCACCCCTGCTCTGCCCCCAGACTTGGGCCCAGGTCATTGTGGCTACACAGAAATGCCCAGTCCCTCAGAGGACACCCCTGCCCTCAGCACCGCACCCCGGCCGCTGGCTCCCTGCACTGACTATGCTCTGGGGCTCCAGAGGTCAGGGCAAGGGCCCTGAGCCAGCCCTCAGCTTCTAGCCTGGCTCCACCACCCACTTGCCAGTTGCTGGCGTCAGACACGTGCCAGAGCCTGCTGTGCCTCAGTTTCCTCTTCTGTAACATGAGGAGACATGAGCCCCCACCTGATGGGTGTCAGTCAACAAGACTAGAGAAATAGGACAGCAGCAGTGACAGTGGTGGGACGATGCGTGGCTGAACAGTGGCTTTCTCATCCCTATTTCTTTGTGCCCCATGGCCCTGGCCATGGGGTCTCACATGGAGTCAGGGCCTGACAGGTCCAAGTCCTTGCCAGCCACCGTGTGACAGGCTCCGTGCAATCTGCACTCGTGCCCCCAGCTGCCTCCAAGCAGGCCTAGCCAGGCCGTGAGTCACCTGAAACCTCCCCTGGGCGCATGGCGGTCCCCTGGGCACCGGGCGGATTTCTGTGGCGGAGCTGGGAATATGCTAGAAGGATGCACTTGCAGGTGTGATCCACACCGCCCCGCGGGGATGGGAGAGAGGTGAATTCTGGCTTATGGTCTAGGCAAGAAATCCCACTCCAATGCTCTTAAAATTTCCCTTTCCCAAATACCTGCCTTTGCATCCCACGGGGCATAAGAGAAGCTTTCCCTACACCAGAAAATCTGAAGAAATTAAATTAAAAACTCATTACAGCTAGGGGAAGGTTAATAAGAAATCCTAGGCCAGGTTTACCCACTTAAGGCCCTTCTTTGTGAACCTTTATTAAACTTGTGGGCATTAAAATAGACCCTTCCGAAGGAGCCTCACCCAGGAGCCTGGAAAGAAGCCGTGCAGGGACGGCAGCCTCCCTGCGCCCTGCACTGACGGGCCCGCTGTGCTTCGGCAGAAACCTGCCCCGGGGATGGGAGCAGAGGGTGCAGCTCGTGGGCCCCGCCCGGAGGGTGCACCGGGAACCCGCTCCGATAACAGCGGCACCTGCTCCCATCCTGGCAGCAGGAAGGGGGGCTCCTAAAGGGTCTGAGTGGCCCACGGAGTCTGGGCAGGTGTGTCAGGCCTGGAGCTGCCCCTTCAGGGGTGTGCCTCCTGTCCCCACCCCTGGAACCACACCCTTACCACCACTGACACGGGGTGCCACCTCCTTCTGCCCCGGTGGCCACCGGAGCTCGAGGCCTCTCCGCTGCTCGCCGGGATGGGGCTCCTCAGGGCCTCCTTTTCCAGGTCACACAGGGGCTCTGATGGCAGGTGCTGGGTCATACGGCCAGGTCATAGCTACAAAGGAGACTGGGAAGGCATGTTTCTGGCTTCTGCCTTGGAAGGGGGAAAAAGGAGTGGAATTCAGAAAGTGCCAGAGACCCAGGAAGCCAAACCAGTGTCCACTCCACTGACCCAGGCAATGTAAACCAAAAGGGAGCTCCTCATCCATCTCCCAGAGGCTGTAAAGTCTAAGAGGCAGCTTCAGGCATGGCTAGATCCAGGCTCCAACTGTGCCAGTAAGAACCCTCCCCTCAGCCCTGCTTCCTTGGGGCTTGCTTTATTCTCAGGCTCTGTATGGCATCCCCCACCCCACCCCAACACCTCAGGCTCATGTCCTCACAGTCCCCAGGCCAAGGAGTGGGGTGCCTGAACTGAGCCCTGATTGGTTGATGTAAATCCCAGGCCCATTCCTAAACCAATTACTGGGGAGGGGACATGGGCATCTAGAGCAGGGGCCAGTGGCCTTTTCTTGTAAATATCTTTTTACTTTGTGGGGGGCATGAGGTTCCTGTTGCAACTGTTCAACTCTGCTGCTATGGCAAACGGAAGCTAATGGGTATGGCTGTGTTCCCATAAAACTTCATTTACAATAGTGGGCTGTGAGCCAGATGTGGCCCATGGGCTTTGTTTGCCAGCCTCTGTCTTGGAGCTGCCACCACGTCAACTGGTCTCTCTCCAGGTTCAGGACCACGGGTCCCACATGTGCACCCAGCACTGCCCGGCAGCCTGGCGCCTTCCACCCCACTCCTCCCTCTTCCCCGGAAAGCCTCACCCATTCTTCCATCCCTCGTCCCCCAGCCACGTCGCACCGATGGCCTCGTCCCTCGATCCGCTGTGAAATCGGGACCATTGGAAGCACATGTCCTGCCCCCACCCATCCCCTTCCCCCGTGAAAAGGGTGAGCTGGGCCCTGGGCTCCGGCCCCCCTCTGACCCACCCACGGGGGTGCTCCCGCCTCCTGCCCTCTCCCTGCGGCATCAGCGTCCCCGTCTCTTCCGGTCCCTCGAGCAGCAGAGCCTCTGCCCGTCTGTGAAACACCCTCCCTGACACCCTGCCCCCTCCGCCACCGCCACTGCTGACCCTTCTCGTCTTGCCCTTTAAGGTCCAGGACCCAGCCTGGGCCCTCGTCTGTCCATTGCTGTTCTCTTCTTGGCAACTTCACCAAAACCTTGGTTTCCAGTCCCATCAGGACACCAAAAACGTCCTGATCTGTCTCGGGAGACTGGGCCTTCCTGGGGGCCGTGCCTGACCTCACACCTGTGTGGACGGGGTCTGCCACCTGCACAAACCCGGGGCTCAGCTACAAACCCCTGCCCTCTGCCCATCAGCAAACCCTCCGCTCTCCCTTAACCCAGCCCCACGCAGCCTCTTCCCACGGCCGCCCTGTCCCTGCTTTCTCCCGACCCTGCGGACAGCTGCCACTCAGCAGCGCAGCCGAGCTTTTTAACCATCTGCCTTAAACTCTCCAGAGGCTTCCACTCCCCTAGGCCTGCAGGCCTCTCTGACGGTGCCCCCCATCCTGCTCCTCACACCGGCCTCCTGGCCTCATGTCCCTGAGGCCTCTCTCTGAAGCCCCCTCCTCGCTGACCCCTCCCCGGCACTGTGGTGCCCTCTCCCCACATGCGTCACACTTGAACCGTGCCTGTATGTTGCTCCTACCCACAGGGCGGCTGGTGCTAGCAGGGGCCCTCGGGGCACTGCCAGGGCAGGTCCACTGGCAGCCGAGCTCATCCACAGTGTCCTGTAGGGACCGAGGGAGACGGGGCTCCCTCTCTCACTGTGGTCACCAAGGGAGGGGACAAAGCATAGTGGACCATGCTCAGGCCCTTGGAACTTTGGCTTGGAAGTGACCCGTGTCACTTTTGCTCACGTGTCATTGGCCTAAGCAAAGCACATGACCATGCCCGAGTCCACGTGGGTGGAAAGGGAAAGCCCCT
>PVKY010013248.1:0-11198 GCA_004027775.1 Bradypus variegatus | reverse complement strand
CAGGACCAGGGGTGACGACTTGTGGGGACTCGATTGAAGCCATCACGGAGCCCTTGGGATCCTCCTCTAACCAGCTCACATGTGCGCATCTTTCTCTCATTTCTGTTCACTTCCATCTACTCCAGCTAAGATTTCACCTAGAATTGTTCCCGTACATCTTCGTCTAGAGGGAATTGAGCAGCAGAAGGAACAAGCTCCCAACGCAGCAGCGTCCGTCCATCTGGGTGTCCCCAGGGCGGTTCTTTGTGCAGGGGCTGCTGTGGGCCCAGGTGGGCAGCACTCTGGGTTTGCGGCCTGCCTTGGGGACCTCAGGAGCCTGGGGCCTAGGAAGAGGGGTCTTCGTCCTCTGTTGCCACCCTGGTATTTGTGTTCTTGGTTTTCACATGCTGGGTGAGGACTGCCACGGAATGACTTTATAGAAATGATGCTCAGGCCGAGAGAAGGCCAAAGGCCACGTGTTACCAGTGACACTTCCACAGGGGCTGAGGCAGAGGGAAGAGGGGACAGGGAGCCCCCGCTCACCCCTGCATGCTGGAGAAGGTACCCCTCGCCCCAAGCCAGCTCTGGGGCAGTCGAGGCCAGGCTCAGGCTGCAGGCGCCGATGCAGATTCCCCAGCAAAGCCTCCCTGCCAGAGTGTTTTCCATTGTGATCCCCGGTGTGTGTCTGTATTGCATCCACAGGCCATGAGTTTGGGTTTTGTTGTATGTGGGTGGCAGGTACAGGCAGGTCGTGCCTAGTTGCATGCTTGTGGCTCGATGATCCCAGTCTCTGGAGCCCACGCAGGGCCACATCTTGTCAGGCCAGGGCACCGGCCGGGGACGCCTTATCACATGCAGCTTTGGGCAAAAGGGGGAAGAGTCAAACCAGCTGCTGTCACGGTTACTCAGGAGCCCGGAGAGGCGGGTGTCCCTTGGGAGTGTCTGCGAGGGGATCCAACAGCTCTCGATCCGATGGGGAATCTGGTGCTCCAGTAAACCCAGGTGCCTGCCTCCAGATGTGGCCAGGGCTTGGCTGGGGAAGCAGCGCCGACTCCTGCTGGGCTCATTTCCGCGCCCACTGCCTGGCCAGCCTCTCGCTGGCGCCCCCGCCCCCCGCCACCGCCTGAGCCTTCCCTGGTGTCCTCCATCACAGCCCTCTACCTTTAGGGACGGAGATGAGACCCTTCCGGTTTATCACTGTGGGATGTTTTTCTGTTCCACGCTGGATGTGACATTTCAGTGACAGGCTGAGTCAGGCAGGGGTTGGGGGGCACTCGTCCTGCTCTGAATCTGAAGTGGGGCCTCACGCGTGATACGCATTGTGCTCCCCAGGGAGAGAAAGGCTGTCTGTGAGCACTCCCTTCCGAGGGTATTGACCGGCGCTCTGTGGACGTGCAGACCCTGAATGGACCACCGGTAGTTCCAAGGCCACGGCCACTCAAGGTGTGGGCTGAATGCCACCCTAACTGAAGCCTCTTGGCATTTCTCAGTTGATGCCCTTCTCCGGGCAGACTGCCCACTCGAAGCCCTCGGTCCAGCAAGCATCAAGTTAATTACGTGCTGAACAACACAGAAGCTTCATAACACTCGGAAGTGGCATTTCTCTCTTTTAAAACAAGGTGCACGTAAATGAGACCATTAATGACAGGAAAGAAGCATCTGCAGGGCTGGGAAGAAAACTGAAGAACTGATTTTCTCACATGTGGTCTGAAAGGTAATAGATTTTGGTGACTCAAGGGGCGAGGAAGTTTTCTGCTTTCGGTCACTTTAGGGTAGCACGTGGTGCGTCACCTGGTCCACTAGGACCTGAGGCTCTTCTGTCTGATGCATCTGGATTTGGGCAACATGGCATTATTAATTCAGGCCTCCCTGTGCTGGTCGGCATTGGCTGCCCACCGCTCAGGGCCCCACCATGGGATGCAGCTCCTTGTCTTGTGGGCTCTGTCACCTTTATGCTTTCTGCTTCTTCCTGCTCACTCCCCGTCCTGGCACCACTCTCAGTTTTTACTTGGTGTTCCAGAACCCTTGGGATTCCTAGTGAATCTCTCCAGGCCTTGTTGTGGATTGTGGTCCTTGCTTTCCTTGCACTTCTGGGAAATGAGGTGCTTCTGAGATGGGGGTGCAGCAGTGATGGAGACAGGTGGGAGCCAGTCCTCCCGCAGCTCACTCTCCTTCGCTGCAGACCTGTGAGCTGAATCAGCACATGTCAGCTGTCAAACACCTGCCAAGCCACCGGGGGAGCCCCAGCCGAGCTTCCCTGGGCCAAGGTAGCACTGTGGGGCCAGGCTGGGCAAGGAGAAAGGGCCCCCAGCCCCTTGGGAGATGGGGTGGAGGTGCTGGCCTGGGCTGAGGGGGGGGTCTCCTGGGGGTTGCAGCTCAGGAGCGGGACAGGTTTCCACAGTGTACCTGTATGGGGCCCCTGCCCCCGCCAAGCAGCTGCGGCTGAGCATAGCGCGAGCGAGAACTCAGAGTTGGCACGAGGGTGACCCGCTTCTGAGCCGAGCTGAGCAGGAGACGGGCTGGGAAGGCAGAGCAGAAGAGAGCCCCTGGGGACCCTGTCATGCCCCCAGGGCCCAGGTGGGTGGGAAAGGTGTGAGCCTGCAGTTAGAGCCCCAGGACCACCTTAGGGGGAGCAAACAAAAAGCAATCCTTTGGCCTAAGGCAGGCGAGTGCATGCCTGCCTATGTCTGAGAGACAGACAGACTGGGAGGTGGCCTGGGGGACAGAATCCCCCCCACTGGCCATGCCACAGCTGCACATTTTTGCAGTACCCTAAGTTGGCATGGCTCACCTCTCTTGGGTCCAGGGTTTGGGAACAGCAGCTCTGGGGTGAAGCTCAAGGCAGGGAGTGGGGGCAACAGGGCCAGGAGGAGGGCAGAGTGGGGGACTGGACAGGAGGGGCCAAGTGGAAGGCAGAGTGGGGTGGGGGCTGGGAGAAGGGCAGAGCAGGGGTTGGGGACACAGAGCTGAGAGGAGGACAGAGTGGGGGACTGTGGTGCCGACTCCCTGGTCACAGGTCTGCTGTGGGGGTCCCGGCCTGGGGGCAGGTGGAGACTGACCCCCAGCTCATGTGCCCTGCACCAAGGGTCATCCACACTTGTGTCCTCAAGACCCCCCTCGCCTGCCAGGGGTGCAGCCGGAAGCAGGGACAGGCTCTTCCTATGGAGGTGTTCAGGAAGGGTCCCCTGACACCTGTGACCCTGCAGGGAAGGGGTCTACGTCAGAGTGGCCCCCATGCAGGCCCTGTGGCCCCACAGACCCAGGACATGTGTCCGACCGGCCTAGCCCCTGCTGACCCAGGTCTCACCCGGGCCCTGGCTGCTCTGCCCCCCAGCAGGCACCCCAAGATCCACCACATCACTCCCTCTTCTTCATCCTCCTCCTGCTGGTGCCCCTCAGAGAGCCCCAAGACCCTCCTCACAAGAACTGCCCCAGTGGGGACTGCCCTTGGTGCAGGCATTGCTCACGCCACCCCCTAGTGTGCCCGGGCTCTGGGGTGCAAGGGTCCTGGGCACAGCAGGCTCTTGGCTATGGGGGCCTGGCCTCTCTCTGAGCGGCCAGAGGGAGCTGGATCGAGGGGCTTGACCATCCCTGTTCACCCAGAACTGAGGGGGTCCCACCGGGGATGTGGGGCTTGCACCTAAAACCTGGGAAGCCGCGTCACATTCGCGTGTTGCCATGTGTTCACACACTGTGCACGGGCCTGTGTGCGTCTGCGTGCGGGGGGCTGTGTGTGCCTGGATGGGTGTGAATTCACTGACTCTTCAAGGAGGGGTGACCCCTGCTCCCTCAGAAGCTCAGACAACCCCCCACCACCCAAGCCCTTGGGGCAGCCCCGGGCTTGCATTTCTCAGGGGTTCCACAGCTTCTCAGTCTCGCCTTCTCTGGGGTTAAGTTCGCTCCTGTTGGACCCGGTGGAATTTACCAACCCAAAGCCGTGGAGCTCTTTTCACCCATGTCGGCCTCTGAGGTGATTTTCATTTCTGAGCTGTGTCGGGAAGCTGGGCCTCAGGAAGAGCGACCCGGGGACAGTGTGTGGCTCCTGAATCGATTCCAATCTAATCAGCCCCGTGGGGTCGTTCTGGGAGCCCCTGTCAGCCCGCCTTAATAGGTTTCATTAGGGTAGAAAATTAAATGATTGTGGACAATTTCCTCCGCTGGCCGGAGGGGCAGGGCGGGTGGGGGAGCTGTAGCATCAGCCCACGTACCCAGGAGGGGACCGCTCCATCTGGAAGGGGGTTACTCACAGGTGACAGAACTCCCCAGCGGGGTCCTCGCCTCACCCTGCCCGAGTCCGCTCTGTGGGGCAGAGGAAAGCCCTTGAAGTGCAGAGTGAGTGACCTTCCGTGACTGTGCTGCAGCCTCAGGAGTCAGAGCCCCTGGTAGGGACACAGGCTCTGCCCACCCACAAGGAGAACGAAGGTCGGGGTGGGGAGGTGGGTGGACACAAGGCAAGGAG
This sequence comes from Bradypus variegatus, assembly GCA_004027775.1. Taxonomy (NCBI): domain Eukaryota; kingdom Metazoa; phylum Chordata; class Mammalia; order Pilosa; family Bradypodidae; genus Bradypus; species Bradypus variegatus. Next base: position 6,760 of record PVKY010013248.1, on the reverse strand, counting down.
GGGAGCTGGGGGGGCATCCCAAGTAGGGAGCTGGCTGCTCCTCGTGGAGAGGAGACGTTTGCCCAGAGAGCTGGCAAAGGTGTGGGCAGAGCAGCAGGTGGGAGCAGGCTTGGCCTGGGTGGAGAGAGGCCGTCACCTCTGCCCTTTGCTTTGGGGGAGATGGGGAGTTTGAGGCAGAGGACCCTCTTATGTGGCTGAGGTTCCAAGGGCCACGTTTGTGGAAGGGTGGAGCCTGTGGCGATAATCCAGGCCGGAGAAGGTGGCAGGCTGGACCAGGGACCGCAGTGGACACTGTGAGGGGCAGTCTCGGGGCACCTTTCAAGGCAGAGCCGATGGGAATGGATATTTGAGGTGAGAGGAAGGGGGACTGGCTGCTGTGGTTTTGGCGTGAGCCAGCTAGAAAGGAAGCACTGCCCACAGCCATGGTGGGAGATCCATGGAGCAGGTGGAGGGAGAAGATCAGAGCTCGGTTTGGGATGGACTGAGTTGGAGCTGGTCGCTGGGCACCCACCGAGACGAGCAGAAGGCTGGGGTGGAGGAGCCTGACTTCTGAGGTCCAGGCTGGAGACGGAAGTGGGGAGCTGATGCTGGGATGGTATTTCAGGCCAAGGCTAAGCTGCAGAGGCCTCAGGACCCCAGTGCTTCTCACACGGAAATGGGTGACAGAATCCTGGCAGGTGACTTGGCTCCTGCCTCCAGCAAGAAAGCATCCAAACCCTGTGACCTGCGTTAAACCCAGGCTCTAAGACGTACTCAAGGAAAGGAATTCAAACAAAAAGCAGCCAGAAGACACAGGAGGAGCCTAGCAGGACTGCTTTTAACAGCAAACAGCTGGAACAGCCTAAACGTTCAGCAGGATCCAGGAAATCATGGCCGGGCAAGAAGGTGGAGGTTGACATCTGTCCAGGTGATTGCCCCACGAGCTACACAGCATGGGGAATGCACACCAGAGTGGTTAAATAAGAGACTAGAAAGTCTGAAAACACTGTGGCTGCAATTTCACAGAAGTGCACAACATCGAGCCCTGCCTTGCTTACCTGTGCTTGCCCGGTGCATTCTCAGAATATTTTCCCCTCACTCACAGGGTAATGTGGATCGCAGGGATCAGTGGGGAGGAGAAGGGCCCGCTGGAGAACGGGACAGGGGTGTCTGAAATCTCATCACCCACTTGAGCAGTACTTTGGCTGTGAAAGGTCCTGGGATAATTTTGTCACTTCCCTGAGCTCACGAAGGAAATCCCTTCTGCAGTGCACGTGCCCACAGGCTGATGGACCTGCCACTGGCCGGGCAGCCGGAGCAGACGCTTCCACGTTTGCACATCCACAAGGCCGTCTTTACATGAGGAGTCGCAGCACGGCACAGGGCAGGGGGCAGCCGACAAATAGCTGCACCCCGGGAGCCACCCACAATCCGATACCTGCGCTACTTCTTACAAAGTGACATTGGGTCAGTCAGTGAATGGCTCCGAGCCCTGCTGGGTTAGATGAGTGACGTTTACTTGCTGGGGCTAGCACCGTGCAGTCTCCGAATAAGGCCTGGTAACCCCCTTCTCTCCAACCCCTGTCTGTGCTCCAACTCCAGTTAAAGGTCTGAGCTATTTACAAAATAATGACAAAGAACACTGAAGCATAGAACGCAGCCTAACAGGGAAACGCTTATTGTAATGGTCCCTGGATTGTAAGCTCTTACAGCTGTCACATCTATTCCTGAGTTGTAATGGCTGTCTCCCGACTCTGAGATGCTGACCCCTTCACATATAACCTGATCGGTCTCTGGAACACTGGGTATCTGGGTGACACCTGGAACTCAGAACCAGAGCTTGGCAGATATGAATGTCAGTATTAACACATACAGCAACTGTTAAAAAAAAAGCTGAAAGAGCTGAAAAAGAGCCCAGATTTCGCCCAGACTTCAATTAGAGATATGGATGAAGCAGATGTGGTTAAGACTAGGTCAAATCAGGCCGAAGCGTAAAGGTTGAAACTGATTGTGTGTTAAAATTTCAGCTTCCATATGAGACCAAGGGAAGAGATGTTTATTTTGGTGTAGGATCTATATTTTCTAAATAATATAACTTTGTTCAAACACCTCAATTACATGGAACTTTGAATAGGAAGTGAGATATGGTAGGTTTGTATAGATTAGAGAGAAATAGTGACACATCCCAAAGTAATTTGAGCGGAGAATAAAAATATATTCACAGGGACCCCTGGAGAGCTGAAGGAAAATGTGAAAGTGTTGGGCTTTCTCACCTGGATTGTTGTTGATGTTCTACAAACATTGAAGACTGACGGTTTGATGTGCCGAGCCTTCTATCTTGGGGCTGGCCCTTATGAAGCTTGTTGCTAAAACAGAGAGGCTAAACCTGCTTATCATTGTGCCTAAGAGTCCCCACCTGAGTACCTCTTTGTTGCTCAGATGTGCCCCCCCGCCTCTAGCTAAGCCACCTTGGCAGGTGAACTCACTGCCCTTCTCCTACCTGACTCCAGTGGGTGTAAATCTCCCTGGCAATACAGGATATGACTCCTGGGGATGAATCTGTACCCAGAATTGTGGGAATGAGAACATCTTCTTGACCAAAAGGGGGATGTGAAATGAAATGCAATAAAGCTTTAGTGGCTGAGAGATCTCAAATGGAGTTGAGAGCTCCCTCTGGTGGACATTCTTATGCACTATATAGATAAACCTTTTTAGGTTTTAATGTGTTGGAATAGCTAGAAGCAAATACCAAAAACTATCAAACTTCAACCCAGTAGTCTGGACTCCTGAAGATGATTGTATAACAATGTAGACTCCAAAGGCTGACAGTGTGATTGTGAAAACCCTGTGGTTCACACTCCCTTTATCCAGTGTATGGATGGATGAGTAGAAAAATAGGGGCAGAAAAATAGGGTGGGCTGGGGGATGATTTGGTTGTTCTTTTTTACTTTTATTTTTTATTCTTGTTCTGATTCTTTCTGGGGTAAGGAAAATGTTCAAAAATAGATTGGGGTGATGAATGCATAACTATATGATGGTACTGTGAACAGTTGATTATGCACCATGGATGATTGTGTGGTATATGAATATATATCAATAAAACTGAATTTAATTAAAAAAAAGTATTTGCAAAATCTCCTTGAGGGACTGGAGAAAAATGTGGAAATTTTGAACTTCCCCACATGGGAATTCCTGATATTCTCGCAAGTGTTGAGGACTACCAATTTTTTGGAGTAATGAAAAGGTTCTAAAATGGATGTGGTGATGCTGTGAACAATTGATTGTACACTTTGGATGATTGTATGGTATGTGACTATATCTCAATAAAATTGCATTAAAATGTAAAAAAAAAAAAAGAAAAGAAAAGAACGCTGAAGCAGAGAAATTGCTTCAGCGTGGACTAAGGTACTTGCCACGGGTGAGCTCTGAATTCCTCTCTGAGTTCCTGACTGGCCAAGGCTAATGTTCTATAAATCTCCTTGAAGAAGAGGAAGCAAGCTCAGCTGGAGTGATACACTTTCCTGGCTCAAATTCAAGAAGGGGTTCATGGTGAAGGACGTTACCCATTGGGTTATACGAGTTGTCACCATGATACCCTCACAGCTTTACCTGTGGGTTTCCAAAAGGCACAAACCTCCATCCATGTGGGCTCTTCTCACTGGGTCTGGGCCGGTGTCTGGGAATAAGAACCCAGCCGTGAGCCCGATGCCAGCTGGCAGGGGAGAAGGGGTGCCCGGCTGGCAAGGTTCCCGGCTCGTGTGGACCCAGGGGAGATGGGGGCTGTGGAGGCTCCAGTCTCCAGGCTGGTCCAGAGCACACCCTGGAGCCTGATGACGTTGGTGTTTCCATGGGGTGCTGAAACCACAAGGCCCCAGTGCATCTTGGACCTAACACAGGGTGAGCGCAGAGGAAACCCTGAGGAATGAAACATCGATGCCCTGCTGGTGAGATAGAGACAGTCCAGGGCTCTGGTCTTGATTCAGCACTAGTCCTAGGGTTGGGGGCAAAGGAAAGGGCTAAGGGACCCAATTTGGGGACAGAGGAATTATCCTATGTAGCATCAGATGGAGGTCCTCTCACTTCCACCAAGGAAAGCTCAATGTCTTGTTCAAACATGGCAGGTCTTAGGTAGCCACGGGCAGCATCTGACCCCAGGAGCCCCCTCGCCCTGGAGACCCTGGCTCTGTGGGTCTGGGGTGGGGCCCCAGCAGGGGTGTGTTGAGGAACTGGTTTAGAGCTAAATGGGGACTCTGTGTGTCTTGCCCTGGAGCACAGTGGTCACAGATGCCCGGGTAAATGCAAACTCACTCGCTTGTGCGTTTCAGCTCACAGATGCTGACATAGAAGAGGAGACCCTAAAGAGAAAGCTGGAGGAGTTAACCAGCCACATCAGTGACCAGGGGACCTCGTCTGAGGAGGAGGGGGGCCAGGGTGCAGAGGCCATCCCCCGGGCATCCCCCAAGGTGAGGCCACCGTCTCCAGGAGAGGAGGGGGAGGGGTGGTCAGGTGAGGCCGAGATGGAGCAGGTTCTGAAGGGGGCTGGGTGCTGAGATGCCCTCAGCAGGTGGCAACACGGGATCAAGACGGGGTGAGAGAGACGTGCTGGAGGCCCTGGCATGTGGGGCATGGTTGAAACCACAGGAGAGGGTGAAGCCACTGCTTGTCGGGATAGGGGCGAAGCCTAGTGCACCACGGCAGTCCCCAGAAAGACATGGAACCAGGCATAAAGGAAGACACCAAGTTGGAATAAAATGCTCCATCCCTTTTCTGGCCTTGAATTTGGCAGTCCTGGGAAGGATAGTGGTGAAGAGCGGTGGGAAACCAAAGCTGGCTGGAGCCAGGGCTCTGCTCTCAATCCCCAGCTCCGAGTAAGCACCTGCTGTGTGGCATCGGGAGTCCCCCAGCCTCTCTGAGCTTTGATGTCACCATCTGGCAAAAAAGGGACAATTCTGACCCCAGGGTTGTCAGAAAGACAGAACGAGTCCCTCCACACTTAGGGGAGAGCACCCCCCTTCCCTTCCTCTCAGCATCAGCTGCTCTACAGTTTTGGTTTAGGTGCCTAAGAGACAGAACTTGGCTCTGGGGAAGTGTGCCTTCTGCAGGAAAACAGGGTGGGCTTGGTGGCTTTGCCTCTGGCCCTGGAGTAGCTCCTGCCCCTCCTCAGAGAGCAAATCCTCCCTGCGTCTGGCCCCTCGTGGGGTGGGGAAGCACCCAAGGGAGGCTGGGTGGGCTCCCCAGGGCCCACATAGGGAAGCAAGCTGCTCTCCTCCCCGCTGCAGACCTGGGGTAGCTGCTTCTGCTCCCTCAGCTCCCAAGGACACCACCCCTTCTGGGGGACACCCATGACCCTGGGCTCCAACACCTCACCCATCAGCTGCCTTCTCTGGCAGATGGGTGGGGAATTCTGGTGCCAGGGGAGGGTCCACAGACCCAGCTGCCCTGCAGTTTGTCACCGAGCCACCAGCCCTCCCCCAGGCAGGCAGCCAGCCCAGGGGTGCAGCCGTTGGCCCTAAGGAACCCAGACAGGAGCCACGTGGGGTGACTGAGCAGCAACCAGAGCTGAGAGAGGAGCACAGTGGACGTGAGGAGATGCTGTGGGGTGCAAATCCTGCCGGCTCCCACCCCTGCTGAGGTTCAGTCCTCTCTTTCCCAGGTGAGCTCAGCAGATGGCTCAGCCTCCAGGTGGGGAATGCAGCTCTGGGGCCCTCAGGACCATGTCCAGCCCAGCAGGACCACAGACGAGGAGCTTTCAGAGCTGGAGGACAAGGTGGCCATGGCGACCTCCAAAGTCCAGCAGGCAGAGAACGAGGTAACCCACGGACTCAGCAGAGCACATGGTTACGCAGAGATGCTGGCCACAGACAGCTCAGCCAAACAGAGCCGTCTGATGGGCTTGGTGTGTACATTTGTGAAGGCAGAAAACAAGTGGGGGTGTTTCTGTGGGAAATCCTGCCCCTGCCCTTTGTGCTGGGTGACCCAGCGAGGGGCAGATAGGGTCACACTCAGGAGAGAGGTGCTGAACACTGCCACTGTCTGCCCCACACAGAGCAGCCCAGAAGCACACTCAGAATTTAGGGCATCCAGGGCTCAGGACCCGACACTGATGCATGTCATCCTGTGAGCCCCACCTCTGGGTCCCAGAGCTGCATTGGGGTGAGGGATGTGTGGGTAATATACAGAGGCCAAAGGGCATTTGGGCTGCCCAGGGACAGCCAAGGGGACTTGGGCACCGCCCCAGAGAGTTTCAGAGGAGAAAGGCCTGCTCTCCGCGGCCACAGCACCTTCTCTTGCTTGTCCTTGACAGCATGTGCCCACCACCCTGCAAGGAAGAAGCATCACGTCACCCAGAGCCCTTCATGTTAGGAGGAGAGGGCAGGGCCAAGCCTTTCAGTCATTTCTTCCTTCTTGTCTTCACAAATAACTGGGAAGCACCTCAAGTGCCGCAGGTGTAGTGTAGGGCAAGGTGATGTGGCCATGACCCCCATGGACGAAGCCTCCATGGACCTCACATCTATAGTGGGAGCACCTGGGCAGCAAGCAACCCATGTATAGGACCATCTCGGGTGACAAAAGGGACTGTGGAGGCAGTGGGTGAGGGTGGCCAGCAGGATGCTCAGGGCAGGGCTCCTTAGATAAGGAGGCTGGACGGCTGCACACGGAGCAGCTAGTGCAGGACTTCCAGGGAATGGGACTTCCAGGTTCCAGCCGAGGCAGCAGAGAGCTCAGAGGCCTTGAGGTGGGACCCAGCTTACCGTTCAGGGTCAGCAGCAAAGCCCTAGCC
>PVKY010013247.1:0-11081 GCA_004027775.1 Bradypus variegatus | reverse complement strand
CCTAACCCTAACCCTAAACCATTGGGCCGATTCCCAAACCCTAACCCTAATCCTAGCCCAAACCCTAACACTAAACCTAAGCTTAGCCCTAACCCTTACCCTAATCCTAGCCCTAGCCCTGACCCTAATCCCAAACCCTAACCCTAACCGTCTGGTCTGGCTGCCAGCCTTCTGCAAGGGTTGGGATTCTTACCGTTACCACCGTGTGCTTTCATGCAGCACCTTGTTTTTAGTACTTCTTCCCAAATTCACACGTGCCTGGTGTCCCCACGTTCAAGGGCACTCATTTACACTCATTACAGAATAAAGTTCCAGGCTTCTGTTAGGATGCAAAAGGTGGTCTGGGGATCTAACCATTCTTTTTCCTGTTATTACCCAGATGTTAAATTATTATTGGATTTTTCTCCAAAAAGGCTGAATCAATTAGCACCCAGTGAGAACTTCCCCACAGCTCTTCCAGCATTAAAACAAACAAACAAACTAACAAAACAACAACTGATTTTATTGAGGTAAAACTGCCATATGATAAACTGCACATGTTTAAATTGTTCAGTTGATATGTTTTGACACATCCCCGTGAAACCATCACTGCAGTGGAGATGGTGAAAATACTCATCACCCTCAGAAGTTTCCCAGGCCGCTCGAATTCCTTCTTCTCTCCCCGCCCCAGGCAGCCACTGTTCTGACATCTGTCACCATAGATTAGTTTACATTTCCTAGAGTTTTATATAAATGGAATTATTCAGTTGTGCATGTTTCTATCTCTAACCATTCCTTAATCAACTTTCGAACACCCTTCCTTCTTTTACCCAGGGGTGCCAGATGCTGGCTACTCTCAGCTTCTCCCACTGCCTACTGGGGATCAGTCACTACTTGCCCAACTCTTTCCAGCTTTCAAAAATGTTTTTGCCAAAAACAGCTCCTGTGGGAGGCTGGGAACGCTTGGACGGCGGCTGTGACTGAATTCAGAGCCGGGTGTGAGGGAGCCGCCCCTCCGCTCTGCGCAGCCTGTGCCTCGAGCCACCCCCGCCGGCCTTTTCTCCGCGTCTTTGCCTGGATCTGGGACTTCACATATGAAGCCGTCCATAGCAAGTTTAGATGCCGCTGAGCAGAGAGGGGGCACGTGTGTGTTAGAAATTTTGGGGCGCCGTCACAGAGGGCACGGAGACCAAGGAACTTCAGGCAGGGAGGTTTTATTCCAGCAGCGAGGTGGGGGCCGGAAAGGAACGTCTCACCAGCATGGTGGGGTCTGAAGTAAAGCTTCAGCCCACCCGAGACACAGGGAGAGCTGGATTCATGTCCAGCTATGTGGGGTGGTCAGTTGGCCGTGATGGGCAGGGGTGTGGCTGATGGGTCAAGTCGAGACTGGAGCTGGGGCCTGTCAGGATGGGATTTGGGAGGGATGGCGTGGAGCCCATGGAAAAGTGAGCAGTGGGGTCTGTGCCTTTGTAAGGATTGGAATGCACACAGCTGGGGAAGGGGGTTTGGAGCAGGGTGCAGGGCTGCAGCGTGTTATTCTGGCCACCAGGAAGTCTGCACAAAAGGCTTGTTCACTGTGCTGTTTGGAAAGGCCTGGAATTTTCTAACAGTGTGAAGGAGCTGCTGGGGGAAAATAAAGCCCTTTCTTGCTTGGACTTCCCCAAGGTCAGCCTGCCCCCCTGCGGGGCTCTCTCTGGTGTCTCTTGCTTGGCCTCTTGGCCTCGGGGTCTGCTTTGGTGAAGCTTCTCAGCAGGAGAAGGTGTCAGCCCACAGGTGAGGACGCGCAGACAGGTGGGAAGTTCCTCCCTCGCACGGAGATCCTGGGAGGCTGGTAAGCGGGTCCGGTCGGCCAAGGGGCCCCTCATTCCCTATCTTAGGACGCGGGTGGGCGGCCCAGACCGTGAGCCCGGCCCTGTCTCCGAGGCGCAGCTGCGATGTCCCCAGGGCAGGGTCTCGGCGTTGCTGGAAGGTGCTGGCTGAGGGAGCCTCACGGGGACACCCACCTCCTCTTTCCATGAACGTCTCAGGGTTACCTTTTCCTCTTGCCAGGGAGGTTTCACAAATACTCCACCTCCAGCCTTAAATACGAGATGTCAAACATTGTAAACTCCGGTGCAGGGAATTCCCGAGGGGCGGAGGCAGCGCCCTGGGGCAGAGTGAATCTGGGTGGTCACGCGGGCGGTGGCACCGCAGCAGGAACCCGTCTCCCGCACGTGTCCCGCGCCCTTGATTGCCAGCTCGGGCCCCGGAAGGCAGCCTGGCTGCAGCTGCTCGGGCTGGGGGCGGCAGGGGCGCCTGGAGCCGTCCCGTGGCTGTGAGGCCTTCACTCAGCCCTCGCCCCCTCGCAGCCCTGGGACGGTCTTCCCCAGAGCCGAGGAAGGCCGCCCTCCGGGCCGTCCTGGTGCTTTGGCCTGAGGGCTGGAGCAGCGGCCGCCCTCGAGCTGCCCCCGGTGGTCCGTGATGGTCCACACAATCCTGGAGCTGGAGGACTCGGTCCTCACAGCCCACCCTGCCCCAGCCAGCGGCGCCAGGAGCCCCGGGCTGCAGACCCCACTGCTGCCTGCCCTGAGGCGGGGTGGGGGGCAGCCGCTGCAGGGGCGGCTTCGCTGGCACCTGCTACAGCTCAGCAGCCCCTCCTTCCAGCCCTTCCCTGGATGCTGCGCGGTGCCCAAAGACTCCGGAGTTTCGCAATCACTGATTCAGGCGCTTCCTGCCAGTGCAATTGTTGTTTTACAACAGTCGGCGGAGAACTTCCTGTCGGCCCTATTCCCTGGAGCTCCACCTTCAGGGTGGTTTTTGGGGGCCGCATAGCAGTACCTCATGTTGTATATTTTTTTCCCATTTGTCGGAATGTCCTGCCTAGCAAACATCCACACAGCACGTAAAGCTTGCTGCACACCCCTCGGTTTCTTACAGGTGGAATTGTAGAATTCCTAGACCAAAGGTGAGGCACTTGCATTCAGGACTTCACATACCCATTGCCAAGTTGCACTCTTCTATTCCAATTTTATTGCATTTGGCATGACTCAGGATTTGGGGAGTAGAAGGGGTGGGAGCAACGGCCCCTCCCTGAACCCACAGACCTCTCGGGTGGGGTCAGGCAGGCAGGGCGCGTGGAGTTTGGGGTGCCCTGGAAATCCTGTTTCCCGCACTTCCTCTGTGCTCCCAGCCAGTCTTACTAGCCACGTCACGTGTAGCTCCAGGTGTCTGAGACTTAGGACGAGCCAGGCTAATCCGAGTGAGTTGGGTTTCAAAGGAACAGGAAAATTTATTGACGTAGAAGTTTTAAAAGTATAATTTTTAAGAAGCTAAAAATGTAACTGTCTTAAAAATATACAGTAGCTTGTGCGAAAAATTTATGTAAGTCATTACTGAGAGAACCAACATAAGGGCAAAGCTGGTTCAAAGGAGGATATGAGAAACTGAGAGATGTGTAGATACAGTTAACCGTGGATATATAGATATAATCAGTGGAATTAAGAATGCTGGAATAAGAGCAAAGTTAAATACAAAAAAAATTTTGGAAACCACATGTCTGAAAAGGATTTAATATCCAGAATATATAAAGAAATCCTACAACTCAACAACATAAGAACAATCAACCCAGTTTAAAAATGGTCAAAAGACGTGTATAGACATTTCTCGAAAGAAAATATGCAAATGGCCAAAGAGCACACGAAAGGATGTTCAACATCGTCAGCCATCAGGGAAATGCTAACCAAAACCACGAGAGACCATTTCACATACTCTAGTAACGGGTACTATTCAAACAACAGAAAATTACCAGTGCTGGAGAGGATGTGGAGAAATAGGAACCCTCGTCCCCTGCTGGTGGGACTGAGAAATGGTGCAGCTGCTGTGGGGGACAGTTTGGCAGTTCCTCAGGGAGTTAAATATGCAATTACCACATGACCTGGCAGTCCCATTGCCAGGTATACACCCCAAAGAACTGCAAGCAGGGGCTCAAATGTATATTTGCACACCAAAGCTCATAGCAGCATTATCACAATTGCCAAGAGATGGAAGCAACCTGTGTCCATCAACTGGGGAGTGGAAAAACAAAATGTGGCGTATACACACCATGGAATATTATTCAGCCCCAAGAAGGACTGAAGTTCTGACACCTACGACAGCAAGGGTGAACTTTGAAGACATCAGGCTGGACACAAAAGGACAGATACTGTATGATCTCACTGATAAGAAATGACTAGCATAATCAGACTCATGAACTCAGAATTTAGAGCATAGATTACCAGGGAATGGGGCGGGAATAGGGAGTTAAGGCTTAAAATGTACAGCGTTTCCATTTGGGACAGTGGGAAAGTTTGGTAATCGATGTTGCTGATGGTGGCACAAAATTGTGAACTGAATTAACAGCACTGAATTACATGTTTGAATGTGGTTAAAAGGGGAAATTTTAGGCTTGTACATATGTTACCAGAATAAATATTTAAGAAAATCCATGGAACTGTGCAACACAGTGAACTGTAAGTTAAACTCTAGGCCATAGTACAATTATAAAAATATGCTTTCATTAATTGTAACAAACATACCACACCAATTCAAGGTGTTAATAACAAGGTGGTATATCGGAACCCTGTATTTTATGCATTGTTTTCTGTAAATGCATGACTTCTCTAGTAAAATTAAAAAAATAAAACTCTGAACTCATAGAAAGTAATGAGTGTACAACAGGAGGAGCAGGAAGTGGCCTAGGACCACATAGCAGGTGGGGCAGGAAACTCCATGGAAGCTGAGACGAGAGGGTTGAAGAGCAGTTTCCCAGCTGAAGGGGGAGGGTGTCCGGGGGTGACGATGAGCAAGACGTATCCAAGGCCAGAGAGAGGGGCGCGCAGGTACCAGGCCGTGAGGACCTCGGAACTGTCTCAGGGGGGTTGGACTCTGAAAGGTCTTCAGTAGGGGCATAATGTTCATTCCCTCACTCCCTCATTCATTTATTCAGCACAAAGGTGCGAGCACCTGCGGTGGGCCAGGCCCCACCCAGGCTCCACTCTGGTTTGGAAATGTCACCCTGGCTGGGGTGGAGAATTGGTTGGAGCAGAGTCCGCTGGGGAGGGCACTGAGAGTCGGTTGTCTGGACGGGACAGACTGTTGCAGAAGACACATAAATTCACAGAAACATGAGGCAGATGGAAGGAACCAGGTGTGGTGACGGATTGGCCCTGGGGAGAGGGGTGGGTGAGGGGCGGGACTCAAGGCGACGCTCAGGTCGGTGGGTGGGGAGGCCATTCATGGGCCGGGATCCAAAGGGCAGGCAGGGAGTGGGCGCTACGTGCAGTCTGGAGTAGTTAATGGTGGACAGGGGAGACTGTAGAGGGCTGGGGAAGGAGCAGAAGCTGGGGCAGGAGGGGGTGTGATTCAAGAGGAAAGAAAACGGTCAGTGGTGTGAAATGCTGCTGTGAAAAAGAGTGGAAAAAGGGCTGAAAAGTGTCCATTGCCTGTGGGACACGGAAGGCCAGGGGACGTCGTGAGAGAAGTTTCAATGGGGCAGTGGGAGCAGAAACGAAACTGTTGAGGGCTGAGGATTGGGAGACAAAGAGAAAGCAGAAGACAGAGGGTATCGTCTTTGTTGCCGGGTTGGGTTGAGTTTTGGACAAGCAATATTTGAGAGGTTGATGAGAAGGAGCCCGTGGAGAGGAGGAAGACGAGAGCGAGAGTGAGAGCGAGAGGAGAGCAGATCGGCCGGGGCAGCACGTGCAGGCCCGGAGGAGGGCGAGTTGGCTAGGGTGCGAGGCCCCCTCCTAGGAGGCGTCTGCTGTCGGCCGCTGAGTGTGGGGGCAGTGGTGGGGGTCAGGATTTGAGGTCAATGGCAGTTCTTTGGGATCGTTGCCATGACAGCAGCCTGGGGAGTCCCGAGGATTGGGCGCAGCGGGGCAGCTCCCGGTGATGTAGCTGGTATCGTGGTGGTGCCCGTCCGGGCGTCTGGGCTTTTTCTCCCACAGCCCCGGGCAGCCCCAGAGGCGATGCGGAGGAAGCCGAGTTTCAGCACATCCAGGCCTGGGGTTTCGTCCAGTGAGCACGACAGAAGGAAAAGGGGAGGCTGCTGAGGAGCCAGCAAGACGGTGGTTGGAGAGGTGGAGCACAGAAACCCAGCGGGTGCCCAAGGAAGGGCACCTAGAGAGGAAGGGTGTCTGTGGGTGAGAGTTCCAGAAGGGCAAGTAGCTGGTGCTTCAGGAACATGGGCAGGACAGGCTGCGGTCGGAGGCAGGATGTGTGCCTGTGAGATTGCAGAAGTAGAGCTCTCCCGAGAGGAGCCCAGCCTCCCATCCTTGTTTGAAACTGGAGGACATTGGGCTGCGGAGTTGAGCAACTCTTGGGGACGCCACAGCTAGGAGGGCAAAGCTGCTGACTGTGCTTTGGCCTTCCCACCCTGCCCGCTGTGTGCCCTGTTCCCTGCAGCCAGGTGGTCCAGCCGTGCACTGGGTGCCCACCGAGGCGTCGGGGCAGAAGCAGAGCGGCTGCTGCTGGGTGGGACAAGACACGTTCCTAAGCCACCCTCGGGAGAAGCTGCACAGCCACCTTGGAGGGGACCGGGGGCGGTTTTCCTCTGGGCTTGCTGAAGGGTTGTGTGGTGGTTGGGAGCTGTACGTGCCCCGGAAAGTCATGTTCTTAAAGCTAAGCCACCCCTGTGGGTGTGAGGCGGGGCCAGGCTGCTGTCCTGAAGTCCCTCATAAACGGGGTGAATGCAGAGGGAGATCGCACGGGACGCAAAGCTGAAAGCCGGAAACCTAAGAGAAGGGAGACATGGCAGGGGAGCCCTGATCGCCAGCAGCCGGTCTTCAGTGGGGGGAAAGCATCGCCTGAGATGCCTGGATCTGACTTTCTCAGACTAAAACCTGTAAGCTTGTAAGCTAATAAATTCCTACTGTTAAAGCCAAAGCGCTTCATGGCACCTGCTCTGGGCAGCTCAGCAAATGAAAGCTGGTTGGTTTCCATTTTACATTTAGGATTGTTTTCTTTCTGGTAGAAATTGACCCTGGGACAAAGTGAGCCTGAATCTTATTGCACCCTTGGTACTTCAGAGTCAAGTCTCCTGTAAAATCAGCCCTCGGAAAGAGGGGGCCAAAGGAACGTGCTGAATTTCACAAAGGCCGGCTGATTCCTGGAGGCCCGAGAGTTAGTGATCTGACAACCAGACAACCGATGCTAAACCAGCAAGGGGGACACAGGTTCAGAGGAAGCCTCAGGGCTTGTTCCCCTTGGACCCGTCTCTGCCTGGTGCCAGCCCAGTCCCTCGTCAGTGAAGCCTGGGACAGGCCCAGCGAGTTCTCCGAGTGTGTGGGCTGACGCTGTGGCTGCAGAGAGCTGGGGCTCCCCAGGAGCACCCCAGCCTGTCTGAGCACCGCCCGTGGGTGCAGCAAGCTCCAGCCAGGGCCAGGCACCCGCACGGGGGGTGGATCCGCCGTCCTGCTGTGCGGCCCCGGGCAAGGCCTTTCAGCCCGTGGGGTCGGGCTCTGGTTGAAGCGTCTACAGGAGCAGCTTCCGAGCAGAGGAAGAGGGGGTGAGAGCACATCCTCCACCTGAGGGCCCTGAGCTCCATGACTCGGAGACGCTTCAGCGAGTAAAGCCTCAGGGAGAGGCCAGCAGGGCCGAGCAGGCAGAGGCGGCCGGGAGCCGGTCCGGGTCACCCATGGCCCTCAGTCGTCCTCACTGCCAGCCCCGGCCTGGGGACACGGCCTGGGGAGGACAACGGGGCCCTGCTGTGACTGAGCCCACAGGCTGGTAGAGGGCCTGGCAGGAAACAGCAAACAGGAGTCGCACATTTCAGAGAGCGAGAGGAAAGTCCACACGGTATCATGCCACAGAGAGGTCAGAGCAGAGGGTGGGGTTAGGCCTGGGGGCTTTGGGGAGACCCTTGTGAGAAGAGGACACGCCAAGCAAGCACAAGGCCCCCGACAGGAGCAGAGTGGATGCATCGAGGGTCAGGAGAAGGCCTGTGTGCTGGGCGTGGGGCCTAAGGGGCAGGGCCCAGGACGGGGGCAGCTCCAGCCGGCTCGGAGCCTGTCGACGCTGTACCCCCACTTTAAAGGCATCTTGGAACCATGGGCAGGGTCAGCCCGAGCCAGCCCTAACCCTAACCCTAACCCTGACCCGAAGCCCCGTTAACTCCCGACACCTCGAGAGAGCCCACCGCCCTTCCTCCTGTGTCCGCTGCCCCGTGCAACCCCTTCCCACTGACCCTGGCTGACGAGGGGCTGCTGGAGCAGGTCCTACTCGGGCTGCACTTGCTTGAAGCATAACCACGGTGCACAGATGCTGCCACAGTGTCCCCCGCAACTCCCCAGAGCCCTGGGAACCTCCCACTGACCAGCTCCATGGGCAGCCGCGGTGGCCTTCACCTGTTCAGGGCAGCGACCGCACTGTACCTCGCGCCTGGCAGCAGAGACCCCCAGACCCGCCCTCAGGGCCCCTCATGAGTGGCTGCCCAGCTGGGCACGTGGTGCCCCGTCCTGCTGCCCCTGCCCCTCTGGCCGCCACGTGGCTCGACCCCCACCAGGGCCCTCCTCCCGTCCCAGCTGCCCACGCCCAGGGGCTGGCGGGGCTGAGCCAACAGCAATGGTGGACACTTAGCATCTTCTATGCATTTGAGCTTCAGCGACAGCACCTGGGGACCCGGTCCTTGTTCCGGTCTGGGGGGCACAGCCCCCCTCTTTCCTGACACCCTCGGGTTCTCAGCTCTGATTTGCAGTCAGTGCCCCTCCACAGGAGCCCTCGAACCCCTAAAGCGGCCCAGTGTGTGGCCCGGGGCACCCTCAGCCCGCAGAGGGCTGGGCTGTGTCTCCCTCAGCCCGGTGTGGCCCTGCCAGTGCAGCCAGTTGCCCCCCGACGGGCCTTGTCTCCAGCCGTGGCCCGTGCCCACTTCTGTCTTGAGTTGTGGGTGTTTAAAAGCCCCACATGGCGATCGCGTTGTTACCCTTCCGTGCACACAATGTCCTCACGCCCCTCCCACGGGCGCCCCGGGAAGCACCTTGGCACCGTGTGCGGCCTTCCCGAGGTTCACCTCCCACAGTATCCGGGCGGGGGGCACAGCCCTTCCTGGGTGCAGTGACGGCTCCATCACCTCCCGCTGCCTGAACACCTCATCAGGGGCCTGAGCCCTGGAGAGCAGGTGCACGCACTGGGCCCCGGGTGGGAGAGTCAGTGCTCCCGGTGAGTGCCGCCCCCCATCCAGCCCATTCCTTCCCCAGGAACCGCTTCCTGTGGGGAGACGCTGGCGCCCCACCATGTCCAACCTGGCCCTGAGAGGCAGCAGGGAGGAGCCAAGCGAAGCCGCACAGCCAGGAGGGCTGTGGAGGGTGCCAGAGACCCGCAGAGCTCAGCTTGGGGAGTAGGGGCTCCTCACGGGGAGGTGAGGTGGGGACTGACAGACCATGGACACGGCGGCGTGAGGGACATGGCCGGCAGGACCCTGCACACAGGCTTGGAGAGTGTGGCAGGGGCTCCTCGGGGGCCGGGGGCCTCGTGCAGGTGCTGGGCATGTCCGGGGGGTGGGGAGCCATGGCGGGCTCCAAGCAGGGCCTCAATGTCCCTGGGTTTGCTGTCCCTGCGGTCGGAGGACCAGAGGATGGGGTCAGGTGTTCGCCAGCTGCGAGCTGGCCAGTTGGGTTTCGAAGGGGAAGGGGCTGGGCCGCGAGCACAGCAGGGGGGACAGAGAGGGGCCCGGATCAGGGTGGTGGATAGTGGGTGGGGAGCCGGGGCCTGGCAGCGACAGGGAACTTTCTGGTTGAACGGCTTGTCCAACAGAGAGGCGCAGCAGGACAGGGACGGAGGGCTTTCACTTTTACTTTAAATACTTTTGTATTATTTGAAACTTTGAAAATGAGCGTGTATATTAAAAAAAAGCCTAAGAAAGACATCTTAAAATCACTCCTAGTTTTAATATATAACTTTTTCCTTGTCCACATCGGTTAACTTTGATACATCCTTTCTAGAATTATCACCCCTTGTCAGGTCCTGTTTTGAAAAATGGATCCTGTGGGATTGTCTCACGGATTCCTTATGGAATGGTGCAGATTTTCCAACCCTTACCCTCAGGGTGGCAAATTCTGGGAAGTTCATCCACAGGTTCTGAAATTTTGCCAGAATTCTTAAAACCCCTTTGTGCAATCGAATCTTCTCATTCCGTCTGCTAAGTAAGTGGGGGAGACAGAATTTGGGTCTGAGTCGTAGACCCTTACCAGGCACCCAGCAAATCCCAACTGGCCTTGCTGAGAACTTCCTCTCCCAGAACAGAGAAAACTCGATTCCAGCTAACAAGGAGGAAGTGACTGAGGTTAACAAGCCCTGGAAGGAAATGGCTAAATCACCTTTGATTACACAATAACTGGGAGCAGGACACAAGCACAACCAATATTTATCTCAGATTTTATGAGGAAAGTTGATCTTAGCACCATTTAAAATAAAAAGTGCTTACCATTCCAAGGATGGGAACCCCACAGGGATTTTTTTTGAGAGTCCTATAACAATGTCTTAAGGAAAATGAGATGGACAAAAGGAGGTCTGGAAAGGAGCTGCAGCTACAGGTGAGGAAGTAAAGAGGAATAAGGAAGAGATGCAGGAAAGGGGAAGAGAGAAAACTTGGAAACACCTCTCCTGAAAGGAGGGGACAGAGTCAAGTTCACACCTGAGAGGAGGGGACAGAGCCAAGTTCACACCTGAGAGGGGGGACACAGCCAAGTTCACACCTGAGAGGAGGGGACAGGGGCAAGTTCACACCTGAGAGGAGGGGACAGAGCCAAGTTCACACCTGAGAGGAGGGGACAGAGCCAAGTTCACACCTGAGAGGAGGGTACAGAGCTAAGTTCACACCGCATCTCTCAGCCAGAAGAGGCACAGGGGCCAAGAGATAAGAGTTCACTCAAACCCTAAAAAGACAAGGCGGGAACATTTAGGGGCCGAGTGGTGATCTGTGACCCCACCAAGTCATCTAGTTTAGAATGTAATTGCATCGCTGAGAAGGGGTCCGCAGGTGGGCACTGCATGGACAAGTTGTGGGAGGAAACTGTGTGGCATTTCCTAGTCATGTGGATTTAGACAAATTACCTCTCCCAGCCTCAGTTTCCCCATAAGAGGGAACTGGG
>PVKY010013246.1:0-11126 GCA_004027775.1 Bradypus variegatus | reverse complement strand
GAAAGTTCGGAAGTAGTCCTTTAGACAGTCTCCGACTTTTAGCCAGCATTGGTGGTCTATAGCACCCCCCTGAGGGAACCAAGGGCAGGTTTTTAACAAAAAAGCAAAAAAATGAGTGAGATCCTTTTTCTTAACTCTAGTTTCTCGTGCCTTGAGTGATTGCTTAATTTGACTAATATATAAGTCATGTTGGGAGATTTCTTGTCCCATGATGGGGAAGGGGGGGTTACCTTTTGTTGTCTCTTCTTTCCTTTCGCCGGCACTGGTGAACTGCTGAACGGATCTGTCTCGCGGGTGAGTTACTTCCGCGGTGATCTCTGCTGAACGGATCTGACTCGCGAGCGGGCTTTCTCGCGGCGATCCCGGGTGCGGTGAGACGTCTCTCTTTGAGTGCGGCGTTCTATCCTTCACAAGCCTCGGGCCCCACATTGGGCGCCAGTTGTCCCGGCCCGTGGGACGTTCAACGAGAGCTCCGGTACCTGTGAGGATAGAATGGTATGGGACAAAGAGGCGCAAGAAACGACAGCAAGACAGGATTCTGATCAAGCTGCAAAATTTTTATGGAAGGGGTAGAGCGTATATACTTTAGGGGAAGAGGGGGTGGCTAGTAAGGTCAGGTGACTATAGGTGGCGGCTTAGGACTGGTGGTTGCTGTTGCTGGGGCGGATGGCAGAGGAAAAGGTTAGTAAAGTAAAGGCACTCTATGTTAGAAAAGTAAGACTTCCATGACTTCCGTTCCCTGGTAGCCTAAGCTGTTATCACAGAAGGCTAACTTCCTTAAAGAAGGCTGGGAAAAACTAAGCTGTTGTTGCATCAGCCTTGGCAGCCATGTTGCACAAAGGACTTCATACATGCTACCTTAATCGTCCCCAACATGCAGTGTAACTGAAAACACTTTTACTCCCTTCCCAAAGAGAAACACCTAAATTAAGCAGTTCCTACATCCCATTCCAGGATCTCTAGTCAATATACACTCTTCTCCCTTATCTGCAGCATGCCGTCTAAATGTAAATGCACCTGAAAATAATGCACCCTATAAAGTAGGGGAAAGGAGAGGAACAAGAATAGAAATTAGTTTAAGTATTTGTAAGCTTGATAGAGTAGGAAATCAAATATAGAATTATTCTGCAAATAATCACAAAGCTATTGTTGCTATTTTTTTTCTCTTTCTCCTCTGTGCGTTCCATGTTCCTTTTGCTTCAGTTGGGATTCTTTGCTTTGTAGACTGATCCAAAATTTATTAATTGAGGGAGCTGAGTCCCTGGTAGTACTCCGTGTATGAGGTTGCAGTAATCATCCATTAATGAAAGACATGGTGGAATGGGAGGTTCCCAGGGGATGAGGCGGCTTTGATCCATGCTCCCTCCTGCCAACACGCAGATCAAAACTCTGTTTTCCTTTGATAGCAAAGATGTCTTTCTCAATTCTACAACACACTACCCTCTTTATTCCTGATGGCCCAGGGACATAGTGAGATTGACGTGGCCAAACAGCAATAGCACCCAATTCACCAATATCATTGTTGCCTCTGATTTGGAATTATTCCTACCTTGGAACCTTAAAGCATTTGAACCAGCTCAACCAAACATGCAGGGATGAGAAGCAAAAATTTTATAAGCAGGTTATTAGGAGTAATTACCTCTTAGTTCTCAGATCTGTGCAATCTGGGTATTTTGGTACCAGAGACCCTAAAATCAATCCCCAACAGAAATCTCTTTGGTTCAAACCATTCATATTATCATGCTGGCCAGAGACCCTAAAATCAATCCCCATCAAAAATCTCTTTGGTTCAAACCATTCATATTATCATGCTGGCCCTAATGATGATTATAGATACATTGCTCTTTCTCTTGTGGATAATTAAGTGGCATTACTGGGCCTCTGCCACTTCCAGATCCTCCCAACAACACTGAAATCATGTAGCCCATTTCAACTGTATGGCCTGCTACCAGAATCCCTAGTCATCAGAAAATAGCCCAATCCAGAAACGATATTTCATTACCAATGCATATCTGAAGACCTTGATGAAGCCAGTGGTTTGTGAGATTAGTTATTGGTTATGCTCAGGAGGTAGCTGCTCACAATAGATCCACTCCACAGTTTCCATTGCTTGAAGTTTTTAATATATTCCTTTACTCTATGCCAAGAAATGTTTTCATCTGGCCCAATATTTGGGGGCCCAGAGCTGAGGCACAGTTTGTGTTAATCAGCCAAACTGTTGTAACTACATACCACTATTCAGGCTTGCTCCAAATGTAAAATATCAGGTAAGTGCATCCATATAAAATATTGAACCAGATATATATTACTCTCTTCCCTATTGGTCAAACACCACCAAAGTCATTCCCACACACGCTCCACAAATATTATCCCATAAAATTAGCAAAGTTCTGAGATCTTTATTTTGTATAAACCTTCTCATCCAAGGAGTGTGTGGTAGACTGAAGCTGCTATGTACCCCAGAAAAGGCCATGTTCTTTTAATCCCTTCCCATAGGTGCAGACCTATTGTAGGCAGTACCTTTTAATTAGGTTATTTCAATTGAGATGTGACCCACCTTGAATGAGCCCTCTTACTAGAGTCCTTTATAAGAGGATAAAACATACACAGAAGCTAAGAGATTAAATTAAGAGCGCTCACAGAAAAAGTCCCATAGAAACTGAGAGACAAGAAGACATGCAGAGGCTCAGAGAGGAAGCCACTGAGGCTGGAAGCTGGAAGCGATGAAAACCAGGAGAGAAGGACCAGCAGACATCACCATGCAGCTTGGTATCCGACAGAGGAGCTCAAGTTTGCTGCTAACAGGTCTTCGGAGAAGGTATGGTCCTGATGATGCCTTAATCTGGACATTTTCATGGCCTTAGAATTGTAAACTTGTAAGCTAATAAATCCCCATTGTTAAAAGCCAGTCCATTTCTTTGCATTGATTTTCATTAGCTTTACCAAACTGAAATAGAGTGATTATGTAATTTGTCCTTGGGTCATGTTGGGGTTTAACTCTAGCTATTCATCTGGGCAAAGCCAGGTGTAAGGCATCTGGGGAACATGGAGAGGTTTCATCTTCTAAGATAACTTCCTCAGGCAAGAAAGTAAAAAAATCCTCAAGCAAGAAAAGAGAAACCTTGTCAGACCACGGTGAGGAGGTCATTCCCCTGGGAAACAGAAACTCAGTATAGGGTGGGGATTATGTTCCTCAGATCAGCTGCATTCTCCCATGGACCCCATTCCATCACCAGGGGCCTGCTCTTTTCCAAAATACACCTGCATTCCCACAGAAGTGACATACATAGCGAAGAAGTTATTCAATCGAGGCTATAACTTGCCACCCTTTAGGATCAAATCTGAGCTTGACTTTTGGCTATTGCAGCTGGAAAAGATAATAAATCATTTCATCATGGTTATAAACATCTAGAATTTCAGTCCATGCCTTAAACTGAGAATTTAGGGATTAGAGCTCATTGCTCTCTGGCTTTAAGCCTTTCCATGATATCAGAAGCAGCCACCTGTTGATTTTTCATATCTTTTGTGCTATTTTTATGGTGGTGACAACAAGGCCCACCAAAGCCTTCTCTTCAATGGCTCTTTGATTACAGACATCCATGGGCAATCATACAATTAACAGTTTCACCACCACAAACCATGGGTTCCTAGATTTCCACTTCCCCTCAAATAATAGGACTTTCAATTCCTTCCACCCTTTCTCAGATTGATAAGCAGTCTCCAGTTTCCACATTTCCTTGAAAGTCTGTTACCAAAAACCCCTCTTACTGATGCAAATTTCTGAATAGGGTTAAGAAATGGTATAGATTCAAATCCTGGCTGTGGTATTTATTAGTTATGTGGACTTGAGCCATCTCTCAGTACTTCAGTTTCTAGGATAATAGTGCCTGCCTCAATGGTGGTATTTTAAGTTGCTGAAAGAAGAATCCATGAAATTGGATTAAACAATGGGAATTTCTTAGCTTATAGTTTGAGGCTGAGAAAAGGTCCAAATCAAGGCATTGTCAACCAACTGCCAGACAGCTATCCTTGACTCCTCTGCCACATGGCAAGGCACATGGTGGCCTCTGCCAGATTCTCCCTTCTCTTCTGGATTTCATTGCTTTTGATTTCTTGCTTCCGTGGCTTCCTCTTCTCTCTCTCTTTCTCCCCCTCTCTCTCTCTTTCTTCATTCTGTTTATAAAGGATTCCAATAAGAGGATTCAGACCCATCCTGAATGAGGTGCTTCACACCTTAACTGAAGTAACTTCATCAAAAGATCCTACTTACAATGGGTTCACACCCACAGGAATGGATTAAACTTAAGAACATATTTTCCTGGGGTGTACACTGCTTCAAACCACCACAGGTGGCTAGGAGGACAGAAGAAGTTATTGTATAAACCAC
The DNA here is from genome assembly GCA_004027775.1 of Bradypus variegatus. Classification (NCBI taxonomy): domain Eukaryota; kingdom Metazoa; phylum Chordata; class Mammalia; order Pilosa; family Bradypodidae; genus Bradypus; species Bradypus variegatus. The sequence continues at coordinate 6,739 of PVKY010013246.1, read as the reverse complement.
TCGGGGCAGTGCTTCCATATTGAATGTGCTCAACAATTGTTGGCTGTATTATTATCAAAATAATGGTGGTGGTGGTGGCGGCGGCAGCAGTAGTAGTAGAAGCCAAAGTAACCAAATCTGGACATCTTAATAAAAAAAAAAAAAAAGAGGAATTCTTGGAAGAACACTAAGTCTTCCAGAATGGACAAGAGTCTGGAGGACCAGGCTTGGGAAACACAAAAGGGACCAGGACAGGACCTCAGGACTGAGCAGCTGCAGTCTCAGCACAGACTGGTCCACACACCACCACCACCACTGCTGCTGTGGAAGAAAATCCCAACCATCCCCAGGTCCTTCTGTCAAGACTGAAGTTCCAAGAAAGCACCCATGGGCCAAGTCCATGTCACATGCTCCTATGTCTCATGGTCACTAACTCCCACAAATGCTGGATTCCCCAGATGTAGGTGGGGCACTATTGGGAAAAGGGGGTTATATTTTGGGAAGCCCAAAAATGACAAGTGTTAAGTTCATCAGGCAACACTAGGACCACAAATCAGCAATCCACCAGTATGACAATATGTGAACAATATGAAGTTTCTCCTGATTTGAATCTGAAGTTCAGGTGTCAAAGACTTTTGGCTTTCTAAATATTTCAAGTGTGAAGTAATACCCTCTTTACCAAAAAAGAGTCCCAAAGATATATAAGTACTGCACCAACTTGCTTAACTGTGCCTGATGGTATCTTATTTTTGCCACACTCGCTGTTTTCCAGCTCAGGATTCCCTGCTTGTTCTCTCAGCAGCTCTGGAGAGGGAGTGGCCTCTGTGAACAGAGACCAGTGATGGCTCCCAGGAAGTTAGGCAATTCTGCATAAGCAGGAAAGGAGGAAGCCAGCCCAGACATTGCAGTGAGGATGAGCAAGGTCAGGCCAGCAGGACTGGTCTGTCTGTCTTCAAGTCTCGTAACAAGAGTAATGAGAGAGAAGGTTTAAATGGAAGGTTAAGGCCAGCGTGCGGAGGTCCTTGGTTGCCACGCTAAGATTTGAAATTTAACCTAAAAACTTAAAAAATAAGTGGGAGTAGACTCTCGATCTTAATTACAGCCATGTCTTATAACTGCAACTTGGTCTGCTATTCCTGCAGCACGGATTAGAGAAGGAAGAGCCAGAGGCAAGGAAACACTTAGGAGAATATCAAAATCATTCATTTCCCTCTTGCTTCCTTCTTGGGCTTTTACGGGAAGCCATTTTGGAAGACACTGACTGTATTTGCAGTAAATAATACTAACACTTTTATTATGAAATCAAAAAACAGTAAAGTTTATAGAAATTATTAGGAGGGATTTGGGCTACTGAGCCAGAATGAAATAAAAGGTTGAGGCCAATTTAGATAATGGTGGAGGAAATGGTGGTGGCATAACAGGGTGAAATAGTGACAAGTCAATGAGGCAGAATAACCTGTTGAGAAATTCTGCATCTTGTTTTTGACCATGGGCTCAAACCCCACCACCACCACCACCCCCAGTTTCCCACATCCCCACATTTTAGAGAGTTGTCAGGCCTTTCAGCCCTTGAGCTTGTGACATTAACAGCCCTTTGGAGAGTTTCAGAACATAATGGACATAATGGAGAGCTGTTGGGAGGAATAGTCTGCTAGAAAGGCAACTCTTAAATAAATTGTTGTGTTCATATCCGAGGTCTGTGAGGCATAAACAGGACTATCGGAAAAGGTGGGGGGGGGGATGGATTGAAGAGGGGTGCGGCCCAGTCACTGAACTTGTTGGTTTCTAGGGTAGATGCAGGGCCCTAGGCCTTGAAGCCTCTCAAAACCATTTCCACTGCAGGTTCTGCCGGTCCCGAGAGGTGGAAACTAACTGGACCTGGGTCTCTGCACGAGGGTGCCCAACTGTCCCAGTTTGCTCAGGACTGGGGGTTGCCAGGGCGCTCAGTTTTCAGTGCTAAAGCAAGGACGCTAACTGGGACGAGTGGTCACTCTGGTGTCTGGGAGAGGGGGGCTTCTACCGGAGCTGCCTGTTTTCAAAGGCAGCAAGGCCTAGAGCACATCTTCCTGTCGGGGTAAGCTCTGGGGCTCTCAGAATACAGAGGAAGGAGAGGGGCCTGAAATTTGATCTATGTTGGACTTTTTTGGCTAACCTGGCAGGCGTGAGAAAAACCAGAAATGTAACTTCGTGCGGCTCCACTGGCATAGCACATTTCCCGTCTCTTCAAATGATAACTATTTTTTGAGCACTTAGTATGTGTTAGGTACCATGTTAGGTACTTACGTTCAAAATCTTGAATAATTCCTACAATAACTTTATGGGCTGAGTACTACAAAACTTCCAATTTACAGCTGAAGAAACTGAGACTGAGAAAGTTTACATAACTTACCCGAGGGCACGTTGATAGGTTGAAGTGATGGAGCCTGGAAGATTCTCAAAGTCTACCCTGGTAATTATTCACTAAACGGTACTGTCTTCTTTATATAAGAAAACAATATTGACAGGTCTAACACTGGAAAAATGTACGCAAGTTTTATTGTTTTTTAGACTCAATAATAGTCAAAATTCACCACCTTAATTATTATTTAAAATAGTCCATGCCTGGGAAAGCATCTAAGATCTTCCAGAATAACTCCTGACTTTATGAAGAGGATTCATTTAGTGGGGCTTCTTTTCTGTAGCACAAAGTCATTTTCCTTCTTTGCAGATTAAAGTCAACCCACACAGAAAGGACAGATCAGAAACCACCCAAGGTAGTTGCTGTTATATTCTAAAATACCCTTTTTACCTCCATGTCACCTGCCTCGTGGGATTGATCATGTTATAAAAAAAGTAGGGTCTAAAATATTTTTCTAAGTGAAAGAAGCCAGGCACAAGACCATGTATTGGATGATTCCATTTATATGAAATGCTCAGAATAAGCAAATTTATAGAGACAGATAGTAGATTAGTGGTTGCCTAGGGTGGGGGGGGACAGGGGTGAGGGGAATGGGAGTGAAGCTAATGGATTACAATGTTTCTTTTTGGAGTAATGAATGTTTTAAAATTAGATTGTGGTGATGGTTACACAACTATGTGAATATACAGAAAAAAACCACTTTGAATTTTACACTTCAAATGGATGAATTGTATAGTTTGTGACATTTCAATAAACCTTTCTACAAAAAAAGATACATATATATATTTATATATAGGTTCTAAATCTCTCCTCCTCTCCTCTTTGCAATCAGTCAATGCTCAGACTCAGACAAAATGCTCTCCCTGCATTTGCATACAGCCTTTTTGCAATCTCGTTGCAGGCCCAGCCATTTCTCATTAGATCTGAACTCCTAGCAGAAAATTGGCTTATCAGTTTTAAAAGCTGCATACATTTTATGGGAATAATCTTCTCCGATATGGAGAACTTGGAATATAAATAGTCAGTTCTACAATATGCTTGGCTCCCAGGTGCTTTTTACAGAACTTGGATGAGTCAGACGTCCAGGGCTCAGCAATCTCAATTTTGTCCTAGTAAAGGCTCAAGAGCAACAGCAACTTGCAGGGTTCTGAGAGAGGCCTTTGAAAACAAACGCATTAGCTCTCCTGAGTGAATTTGACTTCTCTCTTGGCACAGAGCCTCGGGAAGTCAGCATGCTCTGAGAGAAGTTTCAGAGCCTCTGAGGATGGATCTTACCCAGTGCTCTGTGTGGCCACTCTCTACCCACATGGGGCTGGCTCACCTCCCAAAGTTGGGAAGCAGGACTACGAAGCAATAGCATCAGGTTGTTTTATAATTATAAGATAACAAATATGATTATAGGTTCTTTGGATGTTGGGCGTAACACAAAGACACTCAGAGAACTGAAAGGCAGAAGTCTGGGAGACTGTCAGCTCCAGAGGAGAGAGGCTGCCTTGTAGAAACACAGGGGATTGACCTGGGGAGAGGGGAACGACCAGCTGTTGCTGTATGAAGAGGCTTAGGCATGGGCCGTGGGTGGGGTCAGCTGGGTTCCACAGCCTCCCTGTGGACTGGCTAAGGCGAACAGTTTCACGGCTTCCAGGGCATAACGGCTGCCCTGTGAGGTTTGGTCCCTGGCCCTGGAGCGATTAAGATGGGTGCACAGTGGCCCCAGAGTGTGAAAGCTCAGAAAGGGGAGTGGTCAGGTGTGGACTTGATTAGCTGCTCAAGAAGGGGAACTGGTGATTCAATGGGATTAGCTGCTTGATTAGTTTTGAGCAGGGCCTGTATTGAGAAGCCTATCAAAAAGAGCAAAACTCAACTAAACTGAACAATGATGTCAAACATCAATGGCAAAATAAACCAGCAGCTTTTAACCTAAATTACCACTACTACTATTGCTTTGTGAGGTGGCCCCTGGGTTGGAGCTTCTCAGATCTCCTTCAGAAGAAGCTACGGTGGGGAGTGGAGTTGCCTAACGGCCTCCAGCGGCAGTCCTCCCGGATCCAGCACCGCAACCCCACCAGGGCTGCACTCGCCCCGGGATGCTCCAGCTCACCACTGAGCAGGGGCAGGGTGGTGGTGCAACCTGGTCCTGTGCAAAATAGGACTTCAAAAGGCCGGCCTTGGCTCAGGGACGCCCCTTAGCCTGACCCAAACATTCTCAGAACCGTGCTAGCAACGTCTTCTGCCAAACGCGCCTTCCCTCTCATCTCTGACAAGTGTCACACCACACTGTGGTCTGAAGCAGAGCCAACCAAAGGAATATAATGCAAGCCACATGTATCATTTAATATTTTCTAGTAGTCACATTCAAAAAGCAAAAAAGAAATAGGAGGAATAAATTTGTATCATATATGAATATATTTAATGATTTATTCAATCTGGACTATTACTTCAACATATAATTAATACTTCAAAAGTCATAATGGAGATATTTTACATTGTCAGACACAAGTTTCTTAAAAACTATTGCCATTATATCACACCCTTGCTCAAATGCTGCAGTGGCATTTGAGTGAAAATTCTCCACGTGATTGCCAACGGCCTCCATGATCTCATTTCCTTCACATATTCTCACTCAGAGCTCACCCCACATGTGCCTCCTTCCAGCAAGGTCAGTCCCCTCACGTCCTGCAGACAAATCACCCTCATTTCTCACCACCTCCAATTGCTCAAGTTGTTCCTATCTCCTAAAATGCTCTTTCTTCCGACTGAACCTATCCATGGCTAATTCTTTTAAGAATCACTACTGCTTAATATATAAAAATTATTTAATCTGTGTTATGTATATCTGGCCTGTTCATATATGAAGTAATATGTGTAATTTTCAGATGGCAAAGCAAAATCATATTTACCACCAATGTTCTCAGGATGTTCCTGCTCAATAGACAAAAAACACTGGGGAACAAAAAGAAGTGGAATTTATAATTCCGGTTTCAACAGTTGTTCTTTCAGTTATTGGGATGAAGCAGAAAAAAACATGGAAAGATACATAACAACACAAGACAATACGTTGCCAAAATAAAGCATTAATTGTAATTGTCAAATTTATGTAACAAACCCCAGAAAGGTACTTCATGAAGGGCTGTTGATCTGAGTGTAACCCCAAGTATTCAAGCACTTTGATATTTAAACTTGCATCCTTTAACACTATAAAATTAATTTGTGAACATCCCAAACCCAGCTTCTTAAAAAGCATGTCCCACATTTGCTCTGTTTTGGCCTTTGATAAAGTATGCTTCTGCTGAGATAGAAAAGAAATCATGACCTAGTTAAACTTGGGCAAAACTAATCTTGCAAGTTGATCAGAAAAATTGCTTCATGATGTTAAAGCATCTTGGGAATACCTTACTTCATAGGAATTTAAAAGATCCCCATCTCAATCAGGCTAGAACACTGCCTGTGGTTTTCCAATATTATACACAGAAAAGTCTGTGTCATTTTCTTCATTAGAGAAGCAATTTTATCTCAGCACGACATTTTTTAAAAGACTAAGCCATTTCATTTTCCATTTTGCCCTCCTTTTTAACATACCCACACCCTCCTCTGCAAAATATTCTTATATTTGGCAAACTTGGCCTCACCTTCATCTTACAACTCAGCAGATAATCTTGAAGTTTGTGGTTGTTCAACCATAATCAGTGGATGGTACACACACCACAGAACAAAATGTTAATAGTAAAGCAAACCTTTTCACATAATATCTTATCTCTTCCTGGATTAAAAGTAACCTGTGAGCAGTCTACAGGCCAGCGTTCTAAGATTTCACAAAGCCTGGCTGAAAAGCTCTATATTTTCAAATTCATTCTCAATTCTCCCAACCTACTCATAATACATCCTTACCCTGTCGTTCTCCCCAAGTAAATCCTTTGCTCATGGAGAAGGGAGAAGAGAATCAATCTAATTATGAGACTTGAACAATTTAAAGCAAGATGTGAATGACTGAAAAGCCCATGAAATAGGAAGCCTACTAATTCCAAGCCCAGAGATGCACAGAAGAGATCTCTTCAAGCAGGGTATCCACTGGGCCTTTTGATTGCCTTAGTTGTCACCATCAACCCTTCCCACACATCATCTCAAGTCAGACAAAGTCGGGAACGTGGCGGCGCCCCACTGCTGAAAACAGGATGGATGAGGGCAAGTCTGGTGCCACTGGTCAAAGTTGCTTTGTCAAAATCTAAGTTGTTCAACTCTCCTAATTAGATTGATTCTCCTCTCCCTCCTCCAGGAACAAAGGATTTGTTTGGAGGAGGGTTGGAAGAGGGTGAGGAGCTATTCCTGGGTAGGTTGTGAGAACTGAGAATGAGTTTGAAAATATAG
>PVKY010013245.1:0-11111 GCA_004027775.1 Bradypus variegatus | reverse complement strand
AGAAGTCAGGAGTGGAAAGCGTTTGAAGAAGGGGGAGCAGGGCAGCCAGGCACAACACCATCAAGTTCCAGAAGATATAGCCGCATACGGTCCCAAAGCATTCACAGAATTTCTCCACTTAAAAAAAAAATATATATATATATATTTATTGGGGACTATCTTACATATGGTAAAGTGCACAAATCTTCAGGGTAAAGCTCAAGGAATTTGTACAAATTTATACACCTTTGTAACCACCACCCAAGTCAAGACATAGAATATTTCCATTACCCAGTGGGCTTCCTCAGGACCCCTCCCAGTCAATACTATTGACTGTTATTCAATACTATTGGATACTATTCTGGCTTCTATTCCCATAGATTAGTTTTGCCTGTTTTTGGACTTCAAGTAAATGGAAGCATAAAGTCTGTATCTCTTTGCACTGGCTTGTTTCCCTCCCGTTGTGGCTGAGACTTGGCCACGCTGCTGCTGGCACAGGCAGCTCTTGCTTTGCATGGTAGGGTGGGTCCAAAAAATGACGGTGCAGTTCAAAATCATGCATCGCAATCTTAATAATTACGATTGTCCTGCGATCTTTAAAAAATTTGTCAAAACATTAAAATTTCTTACTATTGGGTTATAAATGAGTAGGGAAATGAAATAAATAGTAAACTAGTACTAATTTAGTACACAGTTATTTAAAACATTAAAAACATTGAGAATTAAAGGGTTTTATTTGTTAAAAAAAAAAAAAAACTTACCAAGAGTAGTTTGAACAGTACTTGCCGTCCTCTTGTTGTATAACTTAGAATACGGTGTGAATATCTGTTCCAAGCCTTGGTGAATTGTCATACTGCTTTCTAAGTTTGGATCAGTGTCCAACATTTTATCCTTTTTGCTTTCAATGTCATGGAATATCTCAGAAAGTTCTTTTAATGGGAAATTTTTTTGCAAGCATCATTTCCTCTGGGACATCTTCATTCTTTTCATCACGACTGTGTTCCTCATTTATGTTGATAAATTCACCTTCACTAAGCTCCTCTGGCTGCGTAGCTGGTCTCTCAAATGGTGTCAGTGCCAACATTGCTTCCGTCAGCAGTTTCTTTCATTATGCCATTTACTTTTGATTCGGATTTTGCTTCCAATGTTACCAGTTTTCATTCTTTGCTGCACTTTCATCTTCATTGGCTAATTCTCTTTTGGTTGTCAGTTTTTATAAAATGTCATGTGGGTTTATCACTGGGAGACAAGAAGACAACTACACACTTTGCTGTCTGTGCAACACTGAATAGCCTACAACCAGTCACCCACAAGCTTTGAAAGAAGTGGCATGATTGGTCACTAGTCATGATAGGCATCTATTTATGCAGTGGTTGTGGATGGAAGCACTAGCAGGTAAGACTCTTCTTTATGCAATTTCTCACAGTGCATATATCATGGTAATTGAAATGTGAAATGTGTTGTTGGGGGACTGATGCTATTAACTAAAACATAATAACTGAAATTCATGCATATTGGAACCAGGTAAAATGAAGACTGCCAGTATAAGTGGTTTGCTCTTTTTCGCTGCTGTGTACTATTCCATTGTATAACCGTGTCACAGTTGATTTACCCCATCTTCTGTTAATGGACATTTGGGTTGGTGCTATTCTGAATAAGGCTGGTGTGAACATTCCTGCACATATCTTTGGCAACATATATTCTTTTCTGTTGGGTAAAGATTTCTCCACTTGGATTCAGCAACTATTTCACATGACCCCCTTGCAGCCCCTACTCTCATGGAGATAAGGAAATCTATTCCACATCTGTAAAGAAAGGAAGGGCCTGCAGGGATCACCTAGTTTCCTACCCACCCCTCCACCCACGATTTTACAGATAAAAAGACAGACTCCAGACCCAGAGAGGCCCGGCTGAGGTCACACAGAGTCATAGCTTTGGGGCCCTCCATGCTGCCTGGCCCAGGGCTGCCTGTTCATCCCCTGGATGGAGGCTGGAGCCTGCCTTATTCTGGGGCTCCTGGGGGACTCCCTCTCTCTCCAAGGATGAATACCTCCACTTCACCTATATGGGGGCTGAGGTTGAATGAGGTGTGTGGGGGCCAGGAGGCTGATGGGAACATTCCCTCCTCCTGATACCCCCAGAAGCTTTCAGCAAAAGCTCAGTCCAGCCCAGCTGCCCCAGTTAATTCTCATAATTAGCTGACAGCTCATTAGCAGCTCATTAGAAGTCCTGGAAATGCAGTCACAGTAACAAATTCAGTCCAGCCAGGTAGTCTAGGAGTATCTCTGGAGACTTGGCCCAAGCTGGGCTTCTGGAGGGCTGCTGAGAATAAACTCAGCTTCTGTGCCCATGTCTGAAACCTCAGAATGTGAATCCTATTTCTTGGATCCTATTAAAATGTCTCCTTCCCCACCAGTTCCTTACCTGCAGCCACCCCACCCCCTACCCCCCAGCCCAACCATCACCTGCTGGAGCCTCTGCTACCTCCCCCTGGGCTCCTCTCCTGAGAGAGCCAGAAGGAAGGAGGCAGCCTGGCTTCCAGATAAGAGGGGGGACCCCAAAGCCTCTAGAGGGTCACAGAGAGCCTAGACTCTGCCCAATGCTGGGCCTGGGTCAAGTCTGCGAGGTTGGCATGCTTGCTTTTTCCATCCCTGCTGTATCCCTGGAGCTCCAGCTCTGGTTTCTGTCTGTCTTAGTCTATCTCCATTTATTCAACATTCATTGGGTACCTACTATTTGCCAGTTCTGGGTCAAGTCTGAAGTAGCTATGAAGATCAATTAGACAAACTCCATAACCATAAGCAAAGAACTCAACACAGTGGGGAAGAAGATGAATAAATAGACAATTAAGAATCCCTTGTGATAAGGGCTGGGATGAGGCAAAAGCAAAGGGCTGCAATTCTTGAAGATTAGCTAATCTTCAGAACAGAACAGGTTTTCCTAGCAACATCTGTCAACTTGGTAACAAGCACACCCTAAGGAAATAAAGAATATTTGAAAACCATCTAAATACTCTGGGGAACCTTTCCTCTCCCTCTTCCTCTCTTTCTCCCCCTCTTATCCCTCCTGCCTTCGCCACGTGGCGTTTACCACTCATAAACTGTAAGTAAAAGTAAAAAAAGCAGCAAAGGGCTGCAGAACCATCAGAAGAGGGAACTCCAGCTAGAGGCCCTGGGGGAGCCTTTTGGGGGAGGCTTCCAAAGGTGGTGGCATCTTGAAAGATGAGCAGGAGTTTGCTGTCCATCTGTCTGTTTTTGCTAGGCCTGATCTCTGTGCCTGTGTCCTTTTCACTGTCCACCGCTTCTGTCCCTGTAGGCCAGCTCCTCCACATTATTGGCTTTGGGCCCCTGATGACCCCAAATACGGAGAACAGGCATTCAGCACAGAGCCAGCCCCTCGGGAGACACCTAGCACATGAAGGGGGAAGAGACAGAGCAACTTCTACAGAAGAGGATGGGAGAGGTACAGAGGGGCAGGAAACAGGGGTGAGGGAGGAGGAGTGAGGGAAGATCAAATGGGAGGGGCTGGGATTCTGCAGGCCCAAGTGGCCTTAGCCCCCAGCGGGCCAGGTGACCTTGGGTAAGTCGCTTACCTCCCCTGGACTTCCATTTCCATTTCCCTCTGGGCTCTGTGGGGAATGGTGCAAGGTCAAGCCTGGGTGGAAGAACAGGGGCCCCTGGTGTGGCCACCAAAGGTCAGGGATCTGCAAGGGCAGCCTGGCTCCCAGTTCCTGAGCTCCTGGCTCCACCTCAGGGTGACTATACGTCTACCACAGGGATCGATGGGAAGTCATTATCATTGCCACATGTTAATGACACCAATTAATTCCCCATCTGTAGGCCCAATGCAGCCTTCAACATTGAAGGTTAAAGGGAGGGGAACCGGCTTAGAGTGGGTTTTCCCCAGGATGACAGTTCCAGGCCCGTTTGTGTGGCTTGTGAGTGCCTGAGGCCTTGCATTTGCAGCTGCACCACGTGAGTGTGCGTGTGTGTGTGTCTGTGCACAGCATGTGTACTCACTTTCCTTGTGTTGCCCTGTGTGTGAAGAATACATTCATCCTGTATTGTATACACCATGGTTATACATATGTGTGCATTCTGTATGTGTGAGTTTTGTGTATACAAAGTGATTGTGTGTACAAAGTATAGATTTTGCATATACATGTAAAAAGTGTGCCTAATATGTGTAAAAAGTGTGTGTATGTATATTATGCCTCTGTATGTTTGTACAAAATGTAGGGCCCACACCTGTGTGCATTTTGTGTGTGAGTCCCATGCCTTTGAAAGCTGAGGACACGCACATTGCATGTGGGTGTGTGGATGTAGTCTTGAGTCTATATGCATTATTCTCCCAATGTGCATAAAACATGCCCATGTGGCTGCGTGTTTACTTACATATTTATGGCTTAACTGTGAGGATCACAGGCCAGCAGGGGCCTCCCTCTGCTCTGCGTGTGCGTGTGTGTGCACGTGTGTGTGCATGAGAGAGAGAGAGAGATCAGAATCCTGAATCTTTAGGGGCTGGGGTTCACCCTGAGCCCGAGTCACAGGGCAGATCTTCTTGCTTCTGTGACACGGACCTGATGCTGCCACCCTCGACTGGATCTTGAAGGATGAGTAAGAGTTAAGTAAGCAAATAGAGTAGTAGGAGAGGGAAGGGGGTTTCAGGCTAAAGAGGCTGCTTGAGCAAAAACAATAATAGCAAGCACTTCCACGCCCTTATTACACATGCCAGGCATAAGAAGTTCTAAGTGTGTGCTAAGAACATTCTAAAGTTCTAAGTACATATATTCATATAATCTTCACAGCAGAATTATGAAGGAGTCCTATCACTATTCTCATTTTACAGATGAGGAAAAGCAGTTGTAGAGATGTTCAGTACCTTGCCCAAAGACACACAGCCTTTGAATAGACACGCTCACATTCACACACACAATTATATATACAATGCATATGTAGATGGAAAATGGACACACACTCATCACACATGCATGTTGGGCACACACATATACTCATACATGTACACACACACCCATACCCAGGCTGCTTCCGGGTGTCTCCCAATCCAGAGTGACCTGGGCCAAAGCTCTGGACTCATAATGTAGGGTTCAGCCCCAGCTTCTTTGGGGGAGGGGACAGTGGGTAGTGTGAAAGAAGGGTGACCAGGGAGGGAGGAGCCTGAGGGTGCTTGCCATTTTGTTACCCTAGCCCCTATAGCCCAAGAAGCAGAGGGCAGGATCTTGCCCACTCATCATACTCAGATAAGTAGATCCACTTTGGAGACCTCAACTCAGCCTCATTTTCTCCATTGGCTGTAGGAGAAGAATGGTGTTCGCCCTGACCTGACCCAAATCTGTGTGAAGGACCTTCTGGGAAATGGGAGACCCCAAGCTCTCACCCAGGATCACATGTCCCCAGAACCCTCAAGGGCCAGCAGCCGTCTGGGTTCAAAATAAGAAACCTTTGAGGCATTGCCTGTCTTTGGGCAATGCCGCCTCTTGTACAGGGAGGCTCCCTGAGGGCCAGGCTGTCCCTGGCCTGTAGCCTCAAGGTCAAGCTGTGCCCTGGCCACCCCCTCACCCCAGAAGGCCCAGCACCAGCAGCCTGCTCGGCCTGCCGGTGCCAGAACAAACGCCTGGCTCACTGCCTCTCCCCTGGGCTCCCTCTCTTCTTAATTAACAGAAAGCCATTGTGAATACTAAAGAAGAAATTAGCACATGTCAGTCATTTCTGGGCATTTATAGATTTCTCAGTCCATCCTTAATTAACCCCTCCAATGCCAGCCCTGCCTGAGTGACTGTGCTCCTGCTTCCCCGTGATGACAGCCTGCTCCCTGCCCTCAAGGAGCCCCAATGTAGTTGGCCTTGTTTCCATTCAAGTTCACTCTGTCTATCCGTGACGCAAAATAGATGATGAACCATTATTTAAATATCATTATATACAAGCAAATTTGAACAAAGGACATTTTCATATGAGAAACATGATAAAAATAAAATTTCACCTGGAAAAAAAAAACTTGCCAGGGGCTTCCTATTCATCTTAGGATATGACGAAACTTACCATGGCCCCAAAGGCAGCCCTGCCACCCCAGGATATTAGGCAGTCAGATCAAGACAGGAACTATACCTGCCTTTTCACATCTGGGGATTTATGGAAAGGAGCTAATCACACACTTAAGAGCAGTATGTTGGAGTATCTGTCACAGAGCTGCTTGTCACAGCAAAAAGTCATAAACAACCTGTGTCTGTCCATGTGGGATTACCCATTTTGGGGCAAACAAAACTACCGGGCAGTCACAAAATAACAGTGATAAACAACTATGTTTATTGACATGGAAACATGTTCTGTATATGGTTGGGCAAAACCATAGGTTACTAAAGTGCATTATGACATTTACATAAAAATTATATTCATTGAGAGTGAGAAAAAGAAATGCAAGGCATATGTTTTGAAGTCACCAAAATATTGACAGTTATCATCTCTCGGTGGTGAAATCTCAAGTGATTTTTTACCTTCCTTTTTTGTACTTTTTGGTGGTGTTTGAGTTTTTACAGTAAATATGGCTATTTAAAAATCCAATCAGAAAATCCAATCAAGGTGTGTGATTTGACGGAGAGGCACTGGTTTCCAGCCAACGGGGGGCAGAGGGCAGCAGAGTGGCCCAGGGGAGTGGGAGGGCTGGCAGGTCTGCAGGTGGAGAGCAGGCAGAGAGGAGTTTCTAGTGGGAAAGGGAAGTTGAGGGAGTCTTACTTTACGAAACTGTTTCTTAATTTGTGTAGAGCAAGATTATTTGCAGATAGAAGTGGGTGGAAGGGGCCTTTAGGAGTGAGAAAGGGAGCTGGCCAGCACTCCTTGCTTCTCCTGTTCTCTTACTACACTTCCACAACCAGGTCCAAGGTGCCTTGTGAAGGGCAAGGCCTGGGCCTGGAAATCCGCATGCCTGGGATCTCTTGATGTTTGCCTCTGACTCGTCCCGTTTGACTTCAGTTTCCTAATTTGTAAGATTCCAAACTTCTAGTGCTTGGGGAACTCCTTAGAGGCCAGGCCCCAGCAAGGCCTCAGGACAGGGAGATGCAAACAGCCCTCTGGATTCTGGGGGTTCAGGGCCGAGGACTGGTCATCCTTGAGTTCAGGGCTTCGCTTGGGGCTGAGGAACTGGGGCTTTTACTTGAGGGCCATCCTGAGGAGTGCCATGGGCAGACTTGCCCAACTAAGTGCTCAAGTGTGTGTTTCAGAGACTCATTTCTGGACAGGGATCCCAAATAGAGGCAGGTGTCCACACCCTCTGAGCTTCTGACTCAGGCCCTTCAGCTTTTAAGAACAGCCTCTGGCTGCAGCTGTGGCCAATGAAGGCAGGGAGAATGGGCCCAGGGCCTGAGGAGCCACCAGCCTGACAGCTCCTACCTCCCACATCCAACCATGGCCAGGTTTGAAGAGGTATCCGCAATGTTGGGGCCCAAAATTCTCCATTCCTGAGGCCAGAAGTACTGGGTCCAGAACACCAAGATCTCACTGGGGCTAATGCAACATCCTGAATTTAGGGTCAAAGAAAGTCAGCTGCGAAGTTGAAGATGGAAGAGATGAGGCAGCTTGTGTGAAAACAGGGAGCTAGAGAAAAGCATACAATACCCCTGGCCAAGTGTGATGTGACCAAAGGAATGAAATGTCAGTGTAGCCCAGGCTGCTTTCTCAGGAGCATGGTGCCACTGAGAGAAGTGGCAACGAAGGCTGCCACTTCCCTTCCCACACTGCTCAGCCTCGGCTCAGTTTCAAGGGCCATGTTTTAAGAGGGATTTGGGGACCACTGAGTGGTACAGCATGGGATGAACAGGAAAGTGATGAGTTTAAGCCATGAACTATGACAAGCTGTGGAAAGGGTTGTGGAATGAATGGGCTGTTTGTCCTGGAACAGATTTGGGAAGCACAGTTGGTGTTTTCAGATCTCTGGCAAGTGGGTGGGGACAGAGGAAGTACATGTGGGGGCACAGGGGGCTGAGGAGGGACTGTGGGGAGAAAGTATGGGAGGAAGGTTCCAGCTCAATAAGAAGGCAACTTTTCTAATAGTTGGGATCATGCAGAGGAGCAGAGTGCCCTGTAAGGAAATGAGCTCCCTGTTGCTGAGAGCGCTGAGGTCAGATTCTGCCCAAACCAATCAGACTATTGAAAGGGTGGGGGAGCCCTGCTCTGGCAAGTCTTGTAGGCTAAGATCCCATGTGTCTGACCTGGGCTGGCCTGGACCTGGAGAAAGGGTGGATGTGGGAGGGAAAGGGTAAACGGCCCCATTCTTAGGAGCCTCACTCCACCTGGGCTCCAATATGAACATCAGACACCCATAGTTTGTCAGGAAAATCCTTGAGACCTCAGCTTCCCACTTGGAAATGAGCAGGAAATGCAGGCACTTACAAGAGGAGTTTGGGGCTGATGTTCCTTTGGGCCTCAGGCTTTGGAGTCTGAGGCCCGCTGCTCACACAGTCTACCACGGACCCTGGTTGCTGCTGCTAATAACCCCACAGGGCCTCGTTGAAGGCTCATCACGCTTTTATGGCCACATGTCCTTCCCAAGGCGACCTCAGGCAGGAGCACCTCTTCCCTGAGTGCCCCAGCCTGTGGTCACCCATCGCAGGCCACTAAGATGGCATCTGAGGGCAGAGAGCACATCTTCACTTTTGAAGCCTTCCTCTGAAAAAGGTAGACCCAGTTCATGTCTGAATGAGCTTGCTCTGGTAGCTGCAGACACCATGTTTGCCAAGCACCAGCAAGGCTGAGGGTTCTGCTGCCCAGAAGGGCCCTGCCCCCTCCAGCGGTTTCCTGCTCTCCTCCACTCTGGAGAGGGCTGTCATGGAGGTAGCTAGGCAGGGTTAAGTGGGAACTCACAGGTAAGCTGAGCCCCATGGAGCAGGGAGGGTAGCCCAGTATGTGCTTGTGGCAGCCCAGAGTCCATTGTCCCTGAACCCCCTTAGGGCAGATCTAAATCTGGGGATGTCAGCTACTGCTGAACTTAGCTGGGCTCTCTCACACGTCTGGAGCCTCAGCTGGGATGACAGGGCTCCGTGCCACATGGAGAGCTGCTGAGGCTTAAACTCAGCACTGGCACCAAGTCACTCCCACCACATTTGACTGGCCAAAGCAAGTCACAGGCCAGCTCAGATTCAAGCAGGAGGGAAATTGACCCCAGCTCCAGATGGGAGGGACTGCAGGGTCACATGGCTAGGGGACGTGGATACCACCCGAAGAGCCTGGCAGCAAGTGCATCTTGAGAAATCTTCCAAGGTTATTTTTTTTCTTTTTTCTTTTTTCTTTTTATTTATTTTTCCAAGGTTATTTTGATAAGGACACATCACCACCACTGCCCCCATCAGGAACCTCTGGGCTAGAGGGATGGGGGTGAAGCCAGGTCTGGTGCAGTGCCTAGCAGGTTGCCTGGGAGCCAGAGGGTAGGGGGTAGTGTGAGGTCCAGGCTTGGCTGGAAAGCATATGATGGAAGAGAACTAGGGAACAGGCACAAGGTGGTCCCCACACAGATGGACCAGGATGGTCTCAGGCCCAGATGGCTCTGCCAGTCCTCAGCACCACCAACCAGGCATGCTGCCTTTATTGCCACTGGGACAGGCCAGCCATAAGCCGATGCTCTTCACGGGTGTGCTCACTGCAGAATGGAGGCCCAGGACGCAGAAGAGGGGCTAGAGCCCTGCAAGGGCACAGCTGTCAGTGAGCTGGAAAAGTTAGAACTGGCTCCCTGCCTGGGGCACTTCCCAGGAACTCTCAGCTTTGAGCAGTGGCTATTAAAGAGAGGCTAGGGCTGCAGCTCTTGAAGGTCTTGGAGGAGCTTCCTGCCACTGACAACCAGTCCAGGGGTACAGGTGCTTTCTGGGCTCTTAACCACAAATCACATGCAATTCTCCTTCTTCCTTGCCTTCCTCCATCTCAGGTCACCTTACCAATAACCAATTATGTCAGCACCAAAGGTTATTAGCACTTAATACTTCCAAGTGCCTCCCACCACTCAGCTGAGGCCTCTGCTTCCTTCAAATCCAGTTACACAGCCTGTGGGGTCCAGAGCCCTCTGCAAGACATCTCCATCTCCATCTCCCAGTTCCCTGAGCTGACTTTCCTTCTGACTCTGGGCTCCCACGTCTTCTCACATTGCCCTCGGCATACTGCAGCTCACCCAACGGTCAATCAGAGCCCAGAGCCCAGCCCTTCCCTAATTCTCACCCGCAAGCACCTTGCACCCAGGCACTTTGTGAGCTGGGAGGTGGGGGTGGTCGGTAGGGGCAGGGGATGTTCACCCAGAGAAGTCACATTGCAAATGAAGGATTTCAGCCATCACCCTGCTCTTCCCTTGCTTCCTCTCCCTGAACAATGGACAGACACCTCCCCGCTTGTCACTCCGCCAGTTGCACCTGGATTCAGGCCTATTGGCCAACTCATCTTCTGGCCCAAGGACAAAAAATCAAGGAATTTTTTTGCAAACAAATATAATTCCCCTACCCCACCCCAGAGGAATTTTAATGAATAACATTTTCTCAATCATATAACAAAAACTAAATTTATTAATGTGTTTCCAGTTTACAGAAGATTCTAATGCCAAGTCTTCCTAAGAAGTCTGGCCCTCACCACTGTTGCAGAACTCCCACATAAACGAGCACTTACGGGGTCTTAAAGAGATGCTGTTTCTTGTCTGGAGTGGTTGTGGTTTTAATTAGCTGCTATTCTTGCCTTTTAGCTACAGACTACTATTAATTTAGCATCATTATTGATTTAGTAGATTGTGAGCTAACCCTACAACACAGTGACAGATATTTGCAACAAGAGGGTTGCACGGTATAATTTTCCAATGACTAGAATTTAAGATAGGCATTCACACTGGTTCAAATGTGAAACATTTATAGCCTTTGGCTATCACACCACTGAGGCTACTGGTCATCCCCTCTGCGTATTACTCGTCCCCCAAAAAATCTCAGTATTGGTGATGCATTCTTAGAATTGTGAGCTATTTCAATAACTTGCAATGTGCCATCAAGTTAAAAATAATAGAACTACTGGATTATTTTCAAGTTCACAGAGAATTATTTTTTATAATTTGTTCAAGTTTATAGTCTTCTCTTTTTTTTTTTTTTTTACAATTTTATT
>PVKY010013244.1:0-11112 GCA_004027775.1 Bradypus variegatus | reverse complement strand
TGCCCTGTTACTGACAGAAAAAAATAGGTAAATTTTTCAGGAAGTTCCTGACACTCAGAACCTGATCAGGGCTGACTGTCTTTTTAAAAAAGTTAAACCAGTGAACAGTTATTTTCTAATTCATTAACAACTCTAACATTGGCATAATAGTTTTGTATTCATTGTCTCACTCTTAGGTGGGTTATATGTGTATCCCCTTTAACGGTCAAGGAAGATGTTGAGGTCATACAACTGGTCCAAGAGCTCAGAGCACACAAATGTTTTTCTCCGATCACCCACCCAAACCTGGGGTTCTTTGCACTACACTTTTATCACTACAACAATGCTATTCGAGTTATAGCAATTATCAGAAACTTTGTCTTTCTTGGCTACTTAGCCTTATATGCCAAAAAAAAACATTGGATGTAGTTAAGGATGGGATTAATTTCAGTCATGAACATGGCATTTGATTTCTCGAGATAGCTGATTAATTTACAGTGAGTCCCTTCAGTGCGAAGATTCCCAGACTGACAGCCTCCATTTGCTAGTTGCACCAGCACCAAATCCGTTGTGGATTCTTATTCTTCAACTGACTGAGTTCCCAGCTCCAGTACCATGTGAATGGCTCAGGCTTCGTGTTCCCCATACTGCTGACATCCTCTGTGTATTCCCATCCAGTTCCTCTCAAGGAGGGTTGGATTTAGTCTGCAATCTTAGCAGACGTTTTTCCCTTGACGCAAAGACTAGTGCTCCATAGTGATCTTTCTTAAACTTGATTTTTATTGCCTGGGCTGCTTAAGAATTAGGTCGAATATCACCTCTTCACGGAGTGACATCATCCAGACAGCCAGCCAACCATCCCTTCCTTCATCCATCCAGCATATACTGAGTGTGTATCCTGGGCCAGGTGAGCTCCGTCACTTGGTCAAGGAACTTCCACTCTAGCCTGGGAATAGTTAACACTTATTAATTGCCATTAGGTGCAGGTGCTGTGGGTGGTAAGTGCTTTTCAAGCACTTGCTCATTTAACCCTCAACAGCCTTTAGGGAGCTGTTTTACAGGTAACAGTTTTACAGGTACAGTGCCCCAAGCACAGAACCAGTGAGCCAGAACTCACGCCCAGCCTTGACAACTCCAAACTTGTGTGCTCCGTCATTACATACTGACTCTTGACGATTTAACTAGGTCTCATGTGGATTGTTTTCTTAGAATTTGCCTTTTTCTATGAACTGGGGAGCAAGACAAAACAAGTCACCCAGTTAATGACTGGTCTTGTTTTATTCAGTCTCACTGAATCAGGACTTTAATATGCTCTAGTTATGATTGTATTCATTCTTTCCAAGACTTTGTACAAGTTTCCAGCTTAGAAGCAATTTCAGTGCCCCTTCCATCAAGCCTCTACAGCCAGACGGGTAACAGTGTATTTCCTTTGACCTTTTTGATGCACCCCAAACCATCGACCCCCTCCATAGAACCCCCTCTCCTGCCAAGCTAATTCTTGGATTGAAAGTTCCTAACCCCCCATGACTGATTTCTGCATAGAGGGTCAAACAGAATCTCACCCACATTTTTAGAGCTATCTCCAGCCCCTCCAGCACAAAGTGGTCTTCCCCTGTTCTGAGCTTAGTAACATGTCTGTATCTCTTACGTTAACCATGTAATTTACTAGTTGAAATATATTCTCTCTCCAACTCCTCAAGCGCTGAGAGCCTTGTCTTAAATGTTTCGCATAACAAAATAATGAATAAATTATCAAGATAGACTCCTGGGTGTCCTGCCATAAGACAGGCTTGGCACACTGATACTTCGCCATTGGTCTTGAGGTCAGACTGCTATACCTCTAACAGAGTTCTGAGCCTAGAAGGAAGCCAGGAAGGGCCAGACATGTGGGCAGCCCTCAGCAGATGGCAGCCTGCTGTGGCCCTCAGTGATTCCTAATATCCCATCCAGTTCCAAATCCTCTGATTCTGTGAGTCGTTCCTGAATACGTTCCCTCTTTTGTCCCCACACTCGCAAGTTCCTGGTTACGGCAGAGTCAGGAAGGAAAATCATGGCAACTGAAAGCTGGGACATTAGGCTTGACTTTTCTGGGAGAGAGGAGCTGGCCCCTGGGAAATCAGAGGCTGCCACAGTGCCAGGTCCTGAGTGTTCATAATTTCTCTTATTCTTTAACCCAAAGCCACCCACACCTCAAAGGGGTAAAAGTCCTAGCAGACTGCCAGGCACTGAGCGGTGTGGAGTGAAGGTAACGTACAGAGAACGAGTGCAGAGAGCCTAGCCTTGGTCTCTTCACGATGTGGACACGCCTGGCGCAGAAGGCTTTTCTGGGTGCTCTGAAACACCTTTTCTATTTCTCTACCTGGAAATGCTCCCCTGTGGCCAGTGCATATAAACGTAAGGAGCTAACTCTGTTCATTCCCTTCTCCTTTGCTCTACTTAGTTACCTGAATTTTTTTTTTTAAATCCTTATCATTGAAATCATTCAGAGACTAGAGTTTTTCAAATCTATCCTTAGAAATTGCCAACTGGGATCTCACGTGGTCACCTATCCCCAGAATTGCTTACTAGGTACAGACCTCATTTCTAATCCACTTCTTTGAGGTCATTCTGGATTTTGCATCCAAGTTAAAGAGGAGGCACAGTAGATCCTTTCACTTGGAATTCCGTGTTAGGAAGCACCAGACCTTTGATTCCCAAAGCTGCCAAGCAGGCATTGGAACCCCACAGGCCGTGATGCCCACTGCTGTGCGGCACTTGCGTTACCTGGGGTCTGCCTGCAGTGGTGAGTGCCCCGGGCCCAGGCACTCACCTCGTTTGTCCACACGGCCGTCCCTCCACGCATGTGTGCGCCTTGCCTGCCCCTGTCAGCATTCAAGCTTGCTAGATGAGTCTGGGTGAGGATGTGCTGCTTCCCAGGAGCTCTGCTATGGGCTTGTCCCGGGCATCTACCCTGGAGCAGATTTAGTCCCCTCGCTGCCAGTCCCGGGGCCTCTGTTTCCTGCATCCTGTCGGGGGCCAGCGGCACTTTTAGAGCAAGTGGCAACTGGGAGGCCGCACAGCAGTGCTGGTTTGTGTATCAGACAGCACAGTGAGTAGGGTGGAGGAAGCGGTGGGTGGGGAAGGGAAGGGCTGGTTTCCAGGCCTGTCTTTGCCATCTGTTCGTGAGTGGCATGATTTTAGGTGGTTTAAGCTAAATTGCATAACTCCCCGGGGTCTGTGGGCTCCGGGTCAGCCTGCTGCTCTTCTGAGAAGTGGCCTAAAGGATATATTGGAGCGTTGCTAAACATATGGTTTTCAGATGAGGTCATGGTTTGTCAAGGCCTTCGTCTCTGACCAAGGGCTGTTATTGGAAATTTGGGGAGACTAGAAGACTGACACTTCCATCACAAGTGTAGCCCAGCGTGAGAACTTAAGCATGTGACCAGACGAGGAGGTTTCCCCTTCCTTGGACATTTAAAATCTGATGACGGTTCATTTCTCTCCCTTGGGGTTTGTTAATCCTCTTTGACAGGAAGTTCAGAGTCAGGATCAAGTCTCCTTTGCTGGGAAGGCACAAATATTCTGTTGAAGAAAGTTTTACATCCTGGCAAAGGTCAAATATCTGTGCTGTTTTTTTTTTTTTGAGATAACAAACCTGTTGCGTGGGGATGCTGAACATTGCCCAACATGAATGAGAAGGTCTTTGTAAGTGTGAATACGTTAGAAGCAAGCCTCAGGCATCCGGAGTCAGAGCACACTCCCACTCCTGGTGTGTATTCATTTGATGGAAGAGTGTTGAAACCTTTGACTTACAATAAATAAATGAATTGACCTTAATTTATTTATTCCCAGAAAGGAATTTTGAGTGTTTTAATAACTAAGGAATTTTTAGAGGTTATTTTCAATATTTGACCTCTGTGATCACAAAAGCCCCCATTTTAACCTGTAGAAAATGGACCAGTAGGTGAATTACCTAGTTTGCAGAGTGATTATGAAATCTATGAAGTGGCTTAACCCCATCAAAAATCTTGTAACACCCTTTGTTTAGAAGATAAAATGTTCTTAAAAAAAAAATGCTTTTCCTCCGTAAAAGGCCTGAGTTCGGAGGCTTGTTGGTGTGCCTGGCCACGTGACCTTTTGGTGGAATTAAGTCTGGTCCTGCGTGTTCCTTCTCGAAGTGGGGGAAGCTCAGAGAGGCCCGACGGCATTCCGAGCCCACCATGTGCTCGCGGTGCTTCTGTCCTCAGTTGCCCGGTCTCTGATGCGCGCTCAGTGGTGCAGGGAGGAACGCAGCCCCCGAGAGATGCTGTCAGCCCCGTGCGACCCCTCCCAAGGCCAAAGTCCCGCAGGGGAGTGGAGGCCGAGTGCCGGTGCCCCCGAGCTGTGGGTTTGTGGGTGTGTGGTTGAAGCTCTGCTGGGCTCAGGCCTGCCTCTTGGGTGTTGTGCAAAGATGAGTAGCACCCTGAACTTGGCCTCCTCTGGGAAGACCCCAGCGTCAGGCAGAACGTGCTGCGTTGTAAAGTAGAAGGACAGAGGGCTGGAGAGCCTGCAGGAGGGGTTTACTATGAGTGAAATAGAAGGGGAAGGTTTCTGAGGAAACGTGGGGTTTGAGTGGACCCTGAAACACGGTCAGATCTCGCTCAGTTGGAAGTGACCCAGGAGGAACCTTCCAGAGGTAGGAGCTGGGCACCACTGCAGGATGCTGAAAAGTAGAGGGAGAGCGAGCTCGAGGGCAGGCAGGGGAGCTGGTGGCCGCTGTGAGAGCTCAGCCTCTGAACCGTGCTGGGGCCGAGGTGGAGGCGGTGAGGGCAGTGCCCTGGGCTGGGGCAGCTGGGGGCACTGGGGAAGCGGCATTCAGAGAGGGAAGGGCGCCTCGATGGGCGACGGGAACCTGGAAGCTACACGAAGGGAGTGACTGTGAGCTTCCCAGGGAAGAAGGGGCTTGGCTCATGCCCGACCCAGGAAGCATGCCCAGCTGGGGTGGGACCTTTCTGTACAGCCTCTCTTGGTGAGTTAATCCTGCTTTGATATATGGCTTCTAGTTGTTTCTAGAAAATTCTGTGCTGGGCTAGGCTAAGAGGACTTATCTCTAAAAAGAAGGAACAGATAGTGCAGTCCCCTGGGGCGCTGCCCAGCCCCTGCTGTGTTTCTCTTATCAAAGGCAGTGAACCTCTCCCCCTCCTCGTGGCTGCAGAGCCCTGGGAAGTAACTTTTCTGCACACAGCAAAGAGGGGGCGATTCTTGGCTTAGACCGGAGCGTGTTCTCTGCTGCAAGGGCGGGCCAGCTGGCCTCCCACCCCCTCGGCCGGAGAACCAGGCTCAAGAGGACAAGGCAGCACAAGCCTCGCGCGAATCCCTTGCTCAGAGAACCGACAGGGCTCTCGCCTCGCCAGGATGTTCCCGCAGTTGGGTTTTCGAGTCTCGTGTTGGTAGACGATGGCTGAGTTGGTGCAAAGCACGAGCAGCCCCCGCCCTCCTGCGATGTGGGACTCACCCACCTTGCTGAGTGAGGCCGTGGCTCCGTGCCAGCCCGGGCAGCCGGCGTGGGCGGTGAGACAGGCAGTGGAGACTTCTAACCTTTAACCTACATTCCCGGCTCTCAGTACCCTTGTCACATTTTACAGCTATTAATAGCCCCAAACAGAAGGAAGAAACTTTTAGGGGGAGGGCATTCTTCCCCCAAACCATTGCTTTCGTAAGTAGCACTGCAGCCAGGTATTTCCAGCCTTTTCCTCTCATGGGCCATGAACCCCAGAAAATTATATGCAAAATGTTATTTCTGTGTTTGCATTTTCCTGGGGAGAGCATCCACACAAACACAATAAATGTAGTTTTATAGAGTCATTCTACATTGGCTAGCAGATATTCTTTTCCTCCCTTCCTGCTGCTTTCTAACCACCACCCTTCCAGTTTTCCTTTTTTTCCGCTTCATTTGATATCAATCTATTAACCATCTTCCATGTGGAAGGCATCGTTCGCTGTATGCTGTGGAATTACAGAAATAAATCAAAAGTAGCTGTGCTCTTCTGGAGCTTAGAGCTGAGTGAAGAAGATTAGATACAGATAATTATTATAGACTCTAGAATTAAAAGGAATTGCAAAGGTCATCTGGTCCAGCCACCCATTTGATGCTTAATTCCTTTTTAAGACAGCTCCACAAAGTTCTTGTCTCCCCTGTGCTTTATCCCTCCAGCAGTGGGTCTCACCCTCTCCTAAGGGTCTGTCCTTAGATGGCCCTAACTTTCCAAAAGTTCTCCTTTGCATTAAGTCAAGCAGCCTGACATTCTATGGCTTCCACCAGCTGGTCCCAGATTTGCTGCCCACCCCATCCCACCCATGGAGTCAGATGGAGCTCATCCGTGGCCTCTTCCATATGCCAGGGCTTGACTACTTAAAGGTGGGTGGTTGTCTTTCCAAAGTCTTTGAGCCATCAGCCTCACACCTGCAGCTTTCCTCAGATGACAGAGTTCTGAATGCTTTTAGCTCTCCCAGGGATTAAAATATGAAATGGCCCCATACAATTTTTACAGCTTTTGTAAAACTGCTCTTTATAAGTGTTATCCATTATGTTCTTTGTAATCCTAATGCAAAAATTCTGAAGACCAGTTCTGTACTAGATATACAGAGATGTGTGCTGTTATTCAATAGTAATAGCATTGTATCTACTAGTATACGGATCATCTCTGAGCAGAGAGACCCCAAATAATAGTGGTTTCAGTAAAAGAGATGTTTTTCTCTCATATAAAAGTCTGAAGGTAGCAGCCCAGCATCTGCTCCACGTCTCTCTTGTGGCTCTACTCTGAGAAACCTTCATCCCCAAGCTCACCTCATGGCCCAAAATGGCCGCTCTGGCTCTATCCATCACACCACTTTCCAGCCTGCAGGTAGGAGGGAAGGACGAAGAAGGACAAAAGGCGTATTCCAGCTTTCTTTTACAGAAGGTTCCAGAAGCTTCTGCAGGACACCCTTGCTTACATCTCATTGGTTAGAATGCAGACACATAATTACCCCTAGTACAGTGCAGTCTTGATCTGGATGGCTGTGTGCCCAGCTGACAAATGAGGCTTCGGTTAATTTTGAAGAAACGGGAAACAGCTATTGGGGAAGCAGCCATGTCTGCTCCTTGCTCTGGCCATCAGGAGGCTCACTGCTGTAGGCACAGCTGTGGTCACAGAGTCCTAAGCTGAGATGTTTCTGCTTCTGTGCCCCCTCCTTTCCTTTCGCATCTCTTGTTTTATTCTTGCTGTAAAGGCTTCAGCGCAAATGAAAATGACTCAAATTATTTTTGGAAGTAGGTAAGATAGAGATAAGTGAAATGAAATCACAATAAGGTTTGTCCATGAATTCTAAAATGTGCTGATCACCAGGCACTGTTATTTTATGTCCCACTAAGGTAGGGAGAAAGTGCTGCTTGTCAAACTATCATTTGAAAGATGTGTCCTGACTTCAGATGTGCTAAAATACGAAAATGTATGTGTCTTTGGGTTGAAGAAATATGGTACCTGGAACCAAGTACTTGTTTCTCGCAGGGAACTTAGGAATTCTGTTTTGGCAAATTAAAGAAATGCTCCTGAGAAGATGTGGACTTGTGAGCTCAGTGATGCCCTGGTCAACATTTCCTTGTGACACATCTTTTGTTGTCATATTCGCCTTATTTGGGGGCTGTGTTCACTGTGGAGAATGAATTGCAACATATTGATTTGGGAAGCTTAGTTCACACTGGATATTCCCATCCAGGAATCTTATCAACTGAAATAGTTACGTCTAAATTATAGAGCAGAGTTAAAGTCCGGCCTGGCTTGAGATAAGGGTTCAGTCGTGTGCTATCTCAGCAAAAGCCGGTCGGAGACCCGTCTTGCGTGGTCTCCCTCTCGTGCCGTGCCTTGGCACTGTCCCTGAGTGTGCAGACGGTGCTGCCAGGACAGGCGTGATCAGTGCCACGTGGTCTGCTTTATCTCGTCCCTCCCAGGAAATGAACGGAGTGCTGAAGTCCATGCTCTCGGAGTGGTTTTCTTCAGGGTTCCTGAACCTGGAGCGGGTTACCTGGCACTCGCCCTGTGAAGTGCTTCAGAAAATCAGTGAGTAAGTAATCCGGTCTTCACTTTGTTATGTTTTAACTGAAAGCTGGTCTCTATTCACACATACATTTTATTTCAAACCCAACAAAACCGAAGCAGCTTTCCCCAGCATGGCTGTCGTGGCAGGTGGTGCTGTGCTCGTGGCCGAGGAAAAGGAGTGGGTGGACACTGACCGGGCCATCCGTTAAACTGCACCCGGGGTCTCAGACGCCTCGTGTTTATAGCCAGCGAGCCCACTTCAGGGCTCCCTGGGAAGAGGCTCCCTCTTAGCAGAGTTGTTCAGATTACCTGGACCGAGTATTGGTGCGAGTGATCAAAACGGCATTTATTTCTTCTAGTTGTTAAATGTTCTCCCTTGGATAAAATCTGTAAAATACCTGTATTGTGCGTATTTACAACCCTTTCACACACGGCCTGCCACAGCTGTCCCACAGCCAGAAGTCTCCTTCCACCTCAGGACCTCCACATGACACCTTGTTTCATGGAACCGAAGGCGTGAAAGATGCCGCAGTGTCGGAAATGTCACACATGCGAGGGGCCAGCCTGCCGCGGCCATGCAACCTGCAGAAGTGAAGTAGGGTGGGCGGGTTGCTGGACAAGAGG
Source organism: Bradypus variegatus (assembly GCA_004027775.1). NCBI lineage: Eukaryota > Metazoa > Chordata > Mammalia > Pilosa > Bradypodidae > Bradypus > Bradypus variegatus. The sequence continues at coordinate 2,473 of PVKY010013244.1, read as the reverse complement.
GAAGTGTTTGCAGCAGTGGCATCGATCCAAAACCACAGGCATCGAAAGGAAATAAGAAGACTTAGAATGTTCAGTGATTGTGCATTTGATTGGGTTTCTGAGTTAAAATTTGCTGCGTAGATGGCTCCCAAGAGCCCCACAAACTCGTCTTAACACTTGGTATTAAGAATAGAAGCATAATTTTGAATGTAAAGTGGTCAATAATTGTAGTTCCTTTTAGTTGGTGCTGTTTCACATTAAAATGATTTTCTTTGAATTTTCCTGAAGACTCAGTTAAAGCAGGATTAAAAAGGCTATATTTGACTTGTGTGGCTAATATGAATAGGAATGAGCAGTCGTTATTTAGCTTGTGAATGATACTTTTTTAAGGTATCTTTCCGTAATTTCTCATCAGGTCTGAGGCTGTGCATCCTGTAAAGAACTGGATGGACATGAAGCGCCGGGTTGGGCCTTACCGAAGATGTTACTTCTTTTCTCACTGTTCGACCCCTGGGGAGCCCCTGGTGGTTTTGCACGTGGCCTTGACCGGTGACATCTCCAGCAACATCCAGGTACACCTCCATGCTCAGGCCACCTTCAAATAGCTGCCCCCTGAAACCCCTTGATTGTTTTTACTTGATTTTATCCTGTTTTTTTTGTTTTTTTTTTTTTTTTTCAAATAAACTGCTTTGGTTTTTTGTGGATTTTTGCATTGATTAAATAGTCTCCACATTTGTGGTTATAGTGTGTAGAAATGTAGTGTGTGGAAAGCAGTGGAATGCGAACAGTATTCCTCTGGGTGCACTGGTTTTCACTGAGGCAAGGTCGAAGTCTCTTATAGAACATGTTTGTGAAGGAGGGAGAGAACAGAGAGAAGGGCACATGTTCAGCTGTGCAGCATTTGCTAAATGTCTGTTGGGGCTGTTAAAAGAGCCGTGATTGAAAAACAAATGGCTTCTTGTGTGTTTGTGACGTGGGCCCAGAACTCTGTCAGGTCAGTGGAGGTTATGGCAACCCTGCTGGGTGGTCCCTGCCTCCTGGAGGGGTGCGGGGACAGAGTGGGAACCTGTGCCCACACTGCAGGCCTGGACATCGGGAGCAGATCTTCATGAGGGTCCAGGAAGGCAAGCGAGGGAGGGAGGGCAGGAGCTGCTGGCTCAGAGCAGGGCTGCCAGGCAGTGAGGGCTTGGGGGTGAGAACAGCCCATCGGGAGGTGATCCCGATGGTAACAGATCACAAGATGGGCCCTGGGCAGCGTTTCCTTGGAAAGAAGGTCAAGAAGTTGAGGAGGACAAATGAGCAGATGCTCTTGACCACCAGGAGACATTTCCTCACAATGTTTGTGTTTGAAGAAGTTGTCACTCATGCATTCTTGGTGAGACAAAAACTTACTGCATTCTCTTTCAGGGCAGTTGGGAGACAGGTATTAAAATATAAAACATGCATTCTTTTTAACCTAAAAATTCCACTCTCAAAAATCTATCCTGGGAGTGCAGACAGCTGCTCATTGATTGCAGCATTATTTAAGGTTTTGAAAGGTTGAACATAATCATAGAAGTGAGCTAACTGTCCATCAGTAGAGGATGGGGTTAAATGAACAGAGGCATCTATATATGGCAAAAACACACACACATTGGCTTTTTCTGTGTGTACTTCAATGTGTGTACTTCAATGTAGGCTTATACTTTTGACTTTGAAAGCCAACCCTGACATACAAGTGAGTAAAAACTCCAATTACAGAATAGCATGCAGAGTATGATCGTATTTATAAGACTAGCAATAGCTATTGAGATGCTTCGAGAATTGTCCTAATGGCCTGAGCAGAAGGGGTGGGATGTGGGTGGGAGAGCACCGAAGCTGGGCCTCACAACTGTCCTCGGTGTCTTCCAGACCATAGTGAGAGAATGCCCGCCCTCAGAAACAGAGGACAAGAACCGAATTGCTGCTGCGATTTTTTATTCTATCAGCTTGACCCAGCAAGGTCTACAAGGTGTTGAGTTAGGAACCTTCCTGATAAAACGGGTCATTAAGGAGCTGCAGGTAAGCGTCGCAGCCTAGTCTCCAGCGGGCCCTGACATCATCGGCTCCCGCTCCCGACTCTGTCCAGGTGGTGATGAGTCCTGCCAGTCATTTAGGACGAGGGGTGAAGCGGGGAGCTGGGAGGGGGAATGCCAGGCACCTCTGCTGCTCCTTACCAGGCCTGTCAGCCACAAGCCGTGGGTGTGGCCTCGGCCTGGGGCGACCCTCCTGGCTGGCCCGGGACAGTCCTGATGGTGGGTGATGTCCTGGTGTCCCTACTAGGAGTGCCTCTTCGTGCCGCAACTTGGGGGCTAAGCCACATGGCCATCCCTGGCCCTACCTGACCCCCACACACACACCTGTGCACACCTGGCCATGCCTGACCCCCCCACACGCACCTGGCCACACCTGGCCATGCCTGAGCCACACACACACACCTGTCCACACCTGGCCATGCCTGATCCCCCCACACGCA
>PVKY010013243.1:0-11124 GCA_004027775.1 Bradypus variegatus | reverse complement strand
TGTGATAATGGCCACTTCTCCAGGTTATTCAACATCAGAGACAATGTAGGTAAAGAGGCTGGTTTCTCAAAATCACCAATCTAAATTAGACCTCAATCTCAACAAGTTTCTCTCTCTCTCTTAGTATTCTATTTTCCTTCCTACTTGTAATTGTAACAATTATATATTTGTGTGTTTATTTAATAGTTTCCTGACTTTAATTTTCATGAAGACAGGGACAAGTCTGTTCTTCGCAACACTATCTTCTCAGTGCCTAGAAGAGTAGGCACTAAATAAATCTTTGTTAAATGAATGAATACACAAATGTGTGAATGAATAAATGAATACATTTTTCTGTGCAATGACTCTAAGAAACTGAGGGAAAATACATTTTTTCTCTGGTGAGGGAGCACGTTGTGGAAGCAGGGACGAGTTTCAGAGTATGCAGTTAGAGAATCACAGAACTTTCAGGGGTCATCAGGGAAATCATCAGGTCTCTTCTCTGCCTCCCACAGCTGCTCATCACCATCTCTCAGCAGGAAGGAAATTACACAAACTTCCAGTTCAGCTGGTTCCAGGGTTTCACAACCCAGCTTCTTCTAAATGGCTTAAACCTTATATGTTGCTTTACTGATATGACTTTTGGTATTCTTAGTGGACAATGATTCTGTATGATTCCCAAGCTTTCTGGCAATGACCAAGTAGACTTACAAATAATCAACCCTTATAATTCATTGCAATGCAACAACACTTTCCATAGAGTTGGGGAGGAGGATGGGGGATGGACTGATGCCCTGATATTTATTAGGCATTTTGAAACATTCTACGAGTTAAAGACAGGGAACTGGGGTGGGGGGAGAGGGGAAGTAAAGAGGAGGAGATATAGGCCAACTAGAGGGGAAGCAATGTACAGTTAGATAACAATTATAGCTTTTCAACATATGGTTGCATATATTGTCTAATCGGAGTCTCCCTGCCGTCATGGAGAAAGGGGAAGTCTGGATAACATTTGCATTGTTATCCGTTCCTATTACAGAGATAGAGAAACAGAGGCAACTGGGGGTGGTTCAGGATGGAGATGTGGTTTCAGCAGCAGATAATAAACTCCTGGCTCAGATCTCATGACTGTCAGTTTAGAGCTCTTTCTTCTGGACCACACTGTCACGTCATATTGGTCAACAGTGTGAACTAGGCCTGCAATGTCATAATCCCTCTACTTCTCTGATGTGTTTCCAATACATGTTTTTTTCCCTCCTCTTGGTTGGTTTTGTTTGGTTTTAATTTTCACTGGGGTAACCTATAAAACACAACTTTTCCCATTTTAACCACATGCATGTGTACAATTCAGTGATATTACACTCACAGTATTGTGCCACTGTCACCACCATCCATTAACAGAACTTTTTCATTAGTTTTGAAACAGAAATTGTACCCATCAAGCAATAAGTCCCCATTTTCCCCACTCTAGCTTCTGGTAAGCTGTAATCTACTTTACTGTCACTATGAATTTGCTGATTCTAGGTATTTCATATAAGTGGAATGATACAATATTTGTCCTTTTGTGTCTGACTTATTTCACACAACATGATGTGTTCAGGATTCATCCATGTCATATCATGTATCAGAATTTCATTCTTTTTATGGCCAAATAATATTCTACTGCATGCATGTAATACATTTTGTTTATTCACTCATCTGTTGATGGGCACTTGGGTTGTTTCCACCTTTTGGCTAATATGAACAGTGCTGCTAGGAACATTGGTATACAAATATCTGTTTGAGCCCCTGCTTTCAATTCTTTCAGGTATATACCTAGCAGTGGAATTGCCAGGTTATAAGGTAAATCTATGTTCAACTTTCTGAGGAACTGCCAATCTGTTTTCCACACTGGTTGTACTACTTTACATTCCCACAAACAGTATACAAGGGTTCCCATTTCTCTGCATCCTTACCAATACTTATTTTCAATTTTTAAAAATAATAGCCATCCTAATGGTTGTGTAGTGGTATCTTATTATAACTTGATTTCCCTAACGGCTAATGATGTTGAGCATCTTTTCATGTGCTTATTGGCCATCTTTGTAACTTCTTTGGAGAAATGTCTACTCAAGTCCTTTGCCAATTTTTTTTTCATTGGTTGGTTGTCTTTTTGTTGCTGAGTTGCAGAAATCCTTTATATATTCTGGATATTAAACCCTTATCAAATACATGCTTTCTAAATATTTTCTTCCATTCTGTATGTTGTCTTTTTGCTTTCTTAATGATCTCCTTTGATGCAAAACAATTTTTTAATTTTGTCCAAGTCCAATGTACCTATTTTTTCTTTTGTTGCTCATGCTTTAGGTGCCATATCTAAGAATCCACTGCTTATACAAGGTCCTGAAGAGTTTCCCTCATGTTTTCTTCTAAGAGTTTTTTGGTTTTAGCTCTTATATTTAGGTTTTTGATCCATTTTGAGTTAATTTTTGTATATGGTGTGATGTAGGGGTTCAATTCATAGATGCCCGGTTTTTCCAGCATCATTTGTTGAAGAGACTATTCTTTCCCTGTTGAGTAGACTTGGCCTCCTTGTCAAAAGTCAATTGGCCAAAATGTGTGCGTTCCCAATGTAATTTTGTGACAGAACATCAGCATGGGATAAATTAGGAGTTGGCAAACTAAGGCCCATAGGCCAAATCAGCCTGCTGCCTGCTTTTGTAAATAACAATTTATGAACAACTTTCATTAACATATTTTAACGGCTGCTTTCATTCTGCAGAGATATAGTTGAGTAGTTATGAGAGAGAATATGTGGCCTGCAAAGCCTAAACTATTTACAATTTGGTCCTTTAGAGAGAAAAGTTTGCCTAACCCTGCAATAAATGAATGGAATGGAAGTAAGCGTAAAAACACCCATTCATTCATTTTTGAAAAAGAATGAGAATTAGCCTCAGACAAACTTAGGTCAGAATCCCACTTCTAGCACTTGACTGATCCTTGAATAAGTTATCTATATTCTCTGAGCTTGTTTCCTCTTCTATAAAAGCAGGGTAATATGATCTACCTTATAGTGCTGCTGTAAGGTTTCAATGAGGTAAGGCATGTGTACCGGTTATGATTAGGTTTGGCTGTGTGAGACAAAAATGCAAAATAAATGTGTCTTAAACAAGACAGTAGTTTATTTCTTTCATATGGAGGTCTGGAAATGGGCAGTTGGGTGTTGATCTGGTGCTGCAGAGTCAAGCACTTCTATCTTGTTGCTTTGCCTTGTGTGGGTTTCTTTCCTGAGGTTCTCTTGTGATCCAAGATGGCTGCTGGCACGCTAGCCATTATGCTATTGTTTTCATACTTTAGTTTGCCAATAAGAGGAAAACAATAAAATAACAATAAAATAACCAAATATAAAACAGCCTAGAAATAGGGCCATCCACAGTAGCCAAGCAGCAAATTCTCATTAATTCTAGTCTATCCAAGATAAGACCCCCTTCCACAGTTCGTGAGGCAAGCAGTATATTTCATTTATTCCATTCCTGGGGTACATGGAGGAAGATCTGGGAGAGTGTACATTCAGCACCTAACACTTTGCAAAGCACTGTTGTATCTATTATCTCATTTGCTCTTTCCACATGCTGGGAAGGTAAGATGAGCAGGTCTTATTACTGTTTTACACTGTAATTCATACAGGTGATAAGTAACCAGATCCCAGGACCTCAAATCTTTCCAAAAAGTCCACTGCTAGGTCTTTGAGTATTTTGTTGGAAGGGAAAGGTGAATGATCATGAGGTAGAAAAAAGAAAATGACCCCCAACCAGGATCCCTAGCAGAAAGGCAGCACAAAGTCAGTGGGCTGGTAATGTTGCCTCAGCCTCACTGAGCCCCAGTATCATCTGTAAGACAATGACAAGAACATCTATTTGTTTGTGGGGTTGTTGTGAAGACAGCAGACAAGGGATAGACCACACCTGGCACATAAGGCCAGTTCAATAAAATCATTCTTATTACCTAAGCTTACCTCACATAACTGGTGTTTCCTTGTAAAGGCATTTTCCTTTACAGGGCCTCAGGTTTCTTTCCTAGGAAATAAAAGGGTTTGAACTTAGCTGACTGCTAAGCTATCTTCCAAATTTCAAGTTTTATCAGCCCCGGGGAACCTGCCTGTCTGTGTGATTTGTAATGGAAATAGCTCATGTTGGAATTCTCCCTTTGGTTACATAGTGTGTGTCCCCGAGCAAGCTAAAAACACTTTTGTAAAATAGGGACCAATGGTATGAAGTTTATTGGAAAGGTAAGGATTGGGAGGATTGAATGAGGTGGATGAGTCCAGTACCCACCAGACTGTAAATTCCTCAAAGGCAGGGACCAATCTGTAATGTCATACCTACCTCATAGGGTTGGCCACAGGATTAGATGAGTGACTTGACATAAAGTATCAGGAACAAGTATCTCGCAAAAGTAAGCAATCAAGAACTACAAGAATTCTAAAATTAGTTTTTATACCAGCATATACAGTCTGGTGTTCAGTAAATGGTCGAAAAGGGGAATTACAGGACACACAATTGACAAGCGCACCCATCAGCGGCGCCCTCGTGAGTTCTGCAAGATGAATCTCCGGAGAAGGAAGCTTAAGTGAAGAAGAGAGGTTCGTTGGCTCCTTTAAAAGCTAGACAGGGCAAAAGGAACCGGAACCGGGATGCCCCGGGAACCGCCCGCTGGCAGCGAAGAACCCGCCAGCACGGACCCAGCGGGCAGGAGCTGGCCAATCCTGGGCCCGTTCAAAGGGCCAATCGGGGCGCATTTTACAGGGGCCTCAGGCCGCCGCGGGAGGAGGGTGGAGGGCGGCGGGTCGGGCGCTGGGCGGGGTTGCAGCCGCCTATGGGACCGCCCTGCCGAAGCGTGGTGTGTCTCCCCGCGGCTCCCAGCGGAGCCGGGCTAGCTAAAATGTAATTTCAGAGTGGACAAGTAAGTGACCCTCCCCTCAGTCCCACGTGTGCACCGTGGGCGTTCGCCGGCGCGCAGGCTTTCAGCGCAGCCGTCCAGGAAGAAGGTTTTCCATTGCGAGGGGACAACGTGCCGGCGCCTCCCTTTCCTTTACCGCTGCTGCCGCCTCTTCCGCCTTTCCTGTGGCCGCTTAAGTGTCACACGAGCCGGGCCGTTGGCTCCTGATGCGTTGTAGAGTCCCAGTGTCCTCTCCTGGGTGAGGATTCCGGGCAACTCAAGGGAAGGGTCGGCCTTTACTGCATCCCCAAGGCGGTCCCTGAGTTGGATGTCTGGAACCCGGGGCCCTCCCCGCTCACGGTCGAGTTAACTGTGCGCTGCTCCTCTCTTTCCTCCCCCTAACCACCGGTTTTAGGATAATAAGACTTTTCCCAGGCATTTTTGGGAGCCTTTTAAGGCCAGCGCTCTTTGGAGTTTTAAACGCTTTCAGCAGCTTGTGCCAGTGTTCGAGGTGCAGTTTAGCTTAGATGGTACTGTTCGGTTACAGTTCTCCTGGGTGGGAAAGGCCTAGGGGTAGCTTTGCATTTTTATTAATTTTCCTCTTTTTAAGAGATTGTCAAGATGTAAAATGGTGACTTGCCATAATCATTGGCTATTTTCCACTAAAGCACTTAATCTGCACGCTAATTTCGTCCCTAAATGAAACGATCAGTTGGGTCCAAGATTTGAAAGGGCATCGTCAAGTTAATTTTTTAAAAATACGAGATTGGGAGGGGAAGGTGGTTATGCTTTTGAATTGCAAATCAGTAAGAAAGAAGGCAAGTCTTTTAGATTGTGGCTGTTATATATGTGGTAGTGTTTTCTTTTGTTATGTTTCGCTTGCTTGTTCCACCAGGAGTTATATCCCTGACTTTTTACTTTTTTGAGTGCTGGTTCCATCTTTCGGCCTGTTGACTGCCTCCTGTTCTTCTGGGAGTCTCCTTTTATAATGCAGCCCTCACAGCTTGCTTCTTGGTCATGGCCATTGGCCTGACTCTTGGAGCAGTTCAGAGCGGTTTGGGAGGATCCCCTAGTGTGAGGCCTGAGGAACACTGTCCTTAAGGATTGGGAAGTTAGAACACAGGGAGTCAGAAGGGCCTGGAGAATGATTTTAAGGGGAAGGGGAGGTTGGGAGCCTTTCTAGCTGGATTTGGAAGTCAAAACGTGTGTGTTGGGAGAAGAGAATAACTTAGAGGGTGGAGAGCTATCGTTCTGAATAAATTAAGAAGTTTACTGGGAGGAGACCGGGACTTCTCCAGCCTATGTTAATTTACGCTGTGGGCCTTGTCTTTTCCTGGAATCTGGTTCTCTTCCTAATCTTTCACTTACGTCAATCACTGTCAGTTACCAGCTGGGTTTTAAAACAGTTTGAGGTAATGAGTCTTGCTCTTAAATTCTCAGAGTGGGATCTCCCCATAGGGGATTTGACATAATTATTTTACCAAAATATACTACAGAGATCATGTAATCTCATGTGCCCAGCCCTTTTATAACAGGAATATAGAATCAACCCAGGTGGTATAAAGGCAGGTCATCCAAACCATTTCTTTAATTCATTCATTTATTCACTAATTTTTACCCCAATCCACACTGTGCTAGGTCCTGGGAAAGTAAAGATGAATAAGACCTGGTCTCTGCTTTTAACTTTATCCAATCTGCTTAAACCTGGTCTGAGGGAAGAGATGAATACTTGAATAGAACATTTTAAAGTAGTGAGATTAGTGCTATGGCAAGGTATACAGAAAATTCTCAGGAGTTGAGAGAAAGGCAGATGGCCCAATATGGGGGTTTGGGGAAGACCTCCCAGAGAAGATAATACCCGAGCTTGATTACAAAGCATGAGAATGAGTTGGCTGGAAAAAGACAAAAGGGAAGGGGATTATATGAATTGGGAACAGCATGTGCGAAACTACATAAGCATGGCACATTGTTGATTGCTGTAGCTGGACTAAAGAGGGTAAGGTGGCAAATCACCAGATAGGAGGCTGGAGAGGGTGTAAGGGCCAGGAAGGGTCTGGTGAATCATGTTAAGGCTAATTTGAAATTTAAAGGGCAATTCAGCAGTCATTGAAATGATACTGTCAGATTTTTGCTTTAGAAAGTTAATTTTGGTGGCAGAATGGAGAATGGAGTGGTGAAGACTTAAGAGAAGTTGCTGTAGTAGTACAGGTGAGAGAGAGGGGTTAGGTTAAAAGTCATGGGGATGGAGAGAAATTAGACTGATTAAGGCTTAATTACTGATTGGATGTAAGGGATGAAGGAGGAATGTAGCAGAGAAGTACCATTGGGAAAGAGAAGGCAGTCTCAGTTGGGATACTTTTTAACAGCTTTATTGGAATATAGTTTGACATAAAATAAACTTGTCATATTAAAGTGTCCAATTTGAGAATTTTTTGATGTATGTATGTATCTATGATACCATCACCAAAATCAACATAAAAAACATGTTCATCAACCCCAAAGACTTCTCATGCTCCTTTGTGATCCTACTACCCCACCCTTCCTCCCCAGTGGTAGGCAACCAGTGATCTCTGTCTGTCACTATAGATTAGTTTAGATTTTTTGTAATCTTATACCAATGGGATCATACAGCATACATCTTTTTTTTTAGTGTAGCTTCTTTTTACCTAGCGTAATTCATTGAGAGTTGCTATGTTATATGGCTCAATAGTTCATACCTTTCTTTACTGTACGGTATTCCATTGAATGAATATAACATAATTTATCCATTTGCCTGTTGTTGGAGTTTTTAGTTACTTGCTGTTTTTCAGCTATTGCAAATAAAACTTATGAATATTCATATACAAGTTTTTGTATAGCATATGCTTTTATTTCTCTTGTTAAGCATCTAGGAGTGGGATGGCTTGTTCCATAGTAGGTGTATGTTTAACATTTGAAGAAACAGTCAAACTGTCTTCCAAAGTGGTTGTGCTATTTTACATTCCCACCAGCAGTGTATGAATAGATCTGTTTGCTCCACATCTTCCCCAACACGTGGTATGGTTACTCTTTTTAATTTTAGCCATTCTAATATGTTTGAAGTGTAGCATTATAATAAGTATTGAAGTCAGGTAGGATAAGTCCTTCAGATTCATTCTTTTTTTAAAGTTGTTTTGGTTATTCTAGGTCCTTTTTGTTTCTAAATGAATTTTACTATCAGTTTGTCAATTGTAGAATAAAGGCCTGTTAAATTTTAATTGGAATCTATACATTAATTTTGGAAGAATTGACACCTTAACAATATTGAGTCTTTGGACCTACAAACATAATATCTCTCTCTTCATTTAGGTCTTCCTTAATTTCTCTTGGCAATGTTTTTTAGCTTTCTGTGGGTAGGTCTTGCATGTCTTTTGTCAGATTACAGTAGGAATTTCATATTTTTTATGCTATTGTAAATGATACTGTCTTCTTAAATGTCAATTTCCGTTTGCTACTATATAGAAATTCCATTGATTTTTGTATACTGAGCATGTATCCTACAATCTCACTAACATACTTATTAGTTCTAATGGCTTTTTCTGTGTATGCTATCAGATTTTCCATGTTGGTGATTATGTTGTCTGAATAAAGACAATTTTACTTCTTCCCTTCCAATCAGGGTGCCTTTTATTTCTTTTTCTTGCTATATTGCACTAGCTAGACCCTCCACTTCAGTTTTGCACAGAAATGATGAGAGTAGATTTCTTGCCTGCTGATCTTAAAGGGGAATATTCATTCTTTCACCTTTAAATATGGTGTATGATGTTAGTTGTGCATTTTTGAGCAGCTTGAGGAAGTTCCATTTTATTCTTGCCTTGCTGAGAGGTGTTTTGTTTGTTTTGTTTGTTTGCTTTTTGAACTAAAGAATGGATGAATTTTGTCAATTGCTTTTTCTGCAGCTACTGAGATCATCTTTTTTTTCCCTAAGACTCTTAATATGGTAAATTACATTCATTGTTTAACAAACGTTAAACTAACCTTGCATTCCTGAGGTAAACCACACTTGGTCTTGACTTATCCCTTTTATATACTGTTGGATTCTGTTTGTTACAATTTTAAGAATGTTTGTGTCTGTGTTTATAAGAGATATTGAACTATAGTTTTTTTAAAATGTAATTTTATTGAAATATTATTCACATACCATACAGTCATCCAAATGTACAACAGTTGTTCACGGTTTCATCATATAGTTGTGCATTCAACACCACAATCAATTTTTGAACATTTTTGTTACTCCAAAAATAAAATGAAAATAAGAATAAAAGTAAAAGTAAAAGAGAACACTTAAAGCATCCCATACTCTCCCTCTTCCCCCCTCATTTACTTAAAAAAATTTTTTTAATTGAAATAGAGTCACACACTATTAATCATCCAAAGTGTAACACAGTTGTTCACACTGTCATATAGTTGTGCATTCATCACCAGAGTCAGTTTTTGAACATTTTCATTACTCCAAAAAATAAAAATAAGAATAGACATAAAAGTAAGAAGAACACCCAAAGTGTTCTATACCCCCCTCCTCCATATTATTCTTTTACTCTTGGTCCCCATTTTTCTACTCGTTTGTCCATACACTGGGTAAAGGGAGTGTGAGCCATATGTTTTCACAATCACGCAATCACACCATATAAACTATATAGTTAATACGATCGCCTTCAGGAATCAAGGATACTGGATTGCAGTTCAACAACTTCAGATATTTCCTTCTAACTATTCTAATAAACTAAAAAGGGATATCTATTGATCTGTAGTTTTTATTTTCTTGTATTATCTTTTTTAGTTTTGTTAGAGTAATTCTGGCCTCATCTGATGAGTTGGGAAATATTTTCTCCTCTTCAATTTTCTGTAAGAGTTTATGTAGAATAGGTATTATTCAGTCTTTAAATGTTTGGTAGAATTCACCAGTGAAACCCTCTTGAGTCCGGGTTTTTTTTTTTCTTTTGTATGTATTGTTCTTATTTTTAAAAAAAGATTTTTAAGTCTAAGGCCAATTGTTTTGATACATACGGGACTATCCAAGTTATCTGTTTCTTCTAGACTGAGCTTTGATAGTTTGTGTAATTAGAGGGATTGCACACATAGTTTAAGTTGTCACATTTATTGCTATGGAGCTGTACATAATATTCCCTTACCATTTTAATATTTATAGAATTTATTGTGATTTAATCTCTCTCATTCCTAGTATCAGTGATTTGTGTCTTTTGTCTTTATTTTCCTGATCATTCTGGTTAGAATTTTATTATTTTTAGTGATCTTCTCAAAGAATCAGCTTTTGGTTTCATTTATTTTTTTTTTCTATTTAAAAAAATTCTATTGATTTCCACTCTGAAATTTATTATTTCTTTTCTTATGCTTGCTTTTGATTCCTTTTCTCTTTTCTTTATAGTTTCTTAAGGTAGAAGCTGAAGTCATTGAGACCTTTCTTTTCTAAAATTGGCTTTTAATATTGTAAATTTCCCTTAAGTACTGTTTCACCTGCATCCCACAATTTTGATGTGTTGTCATTTAATTTTTGTTAAATTTTAAATATTTTATAATTTCTCTTGATTTCTGCTTTGACCCATGGGTTATTTAGAAGTGTGTAATTCAGTTTTCAAATATTTGGAGACAGATATCTTCTATTATTGCTTTATAATTTTATTCTATTGTCACAGAATGTGCTCTGTATGACTTGAAGCCTTTTAAATTTTTTGAGATTTGTTTTATGGTCCAGAATGGGATCTGTCATGGTAAATGTTGCATGTGCGCTTGAAAAGAATGTGCGTTCTGCTTTTGTTGGGTGGAATGTTCTTTAAATGCCAATTAGGTTGATTGATTACTATTGTCTATTATATCCTTGCTGACTTACTATCTCCTTTTTTCTATCAGTTATTGAAAGAGCAGTATTGAAATCTCTGAGTCTAATTTTGTTTTATGATTATTTCTTCTTGCATTTTTATCAGATTTTGCTTTATTTCTTTGATGCTCTCTTATTAGGTACAATAAACATTTAGGATTGCTAAGTCCTCTGGGTAAATCATCCCTTTTATTATTTCATAATTTCTGGTAATATTCTTTGCTCTGAAATTGACTTATTCATTATTGCTGGTAATATCCTTAGTTCTGAAATCTATCCACTTCAGTTTTCTTTTGAATACTGTATATCTTTTGAATACTGTGTATCTTTTTTCTCTTTTTACTTTTAACCTATTCTTTCTTTTGTTCTTTCATTTT
>PVKY010013242.1:0-11113 GCA_004027775.1 Bradypus variegatus | reverse complement strand
CATTTCCTGATTCCAGATTTGTTCCATTTGCTCCATCTTTCTGTGGCTAACTGGGTCATGCTGAACTGCTCCCAAGCTACAGAATGAGTCAGAAGGTGGTGCATCTGTTTCAGTAGCTGGGTAATTCTGGCTATAGCTACAGTCTTTGACTGACATATCACATGCCTGGGTTTAAGGAGAAAGTCAGTGTTCTGGTGATTTCATTATTTCATCATGGGAAACAACATGTTGGACTGTAGAAGAGACAGTGGTGACATAAGATCAGGTAATAGGGCATCAACCCCCCCCAAAATATCGTATTTTATTGCATTTAAAACATATCAGCGGTAAGACGTACTATTATTTTATGTGCCACTAAGAAAATACAGTGCTGATTAATCTGTGAAACAATTCTTTCTTAAATTGATTGAAAGATATATTCTTATTTAAAAGATGCTAAAATGTGAAGAAATAAAAGGGTACAACTCAGAATTGATATTGATAGGTGGGAAATGATCTTCTCTCCCTCCCTCCCTCTTCCTTTCTTCCCTTCTTCCTCCCTCCCTCCCTTCTTTCCTTCCTTCCCTATTGTCTTCTCATTCCTAATAAATTTTCACTATGAGACACACATGGTATCAGTGCTTTATCAACTTTCTTTTCTGTGTGGTTAGGAACATACATTCTTCTTTCCTTCTGTTGCCTTCTAACAATGTATAACATACCGTTTTAGTTCTTACTGGAATAATTTACATGTTCCCTAATCTAAACCTTAGCTGTAAACATGCATGAAAATGGAATTATATCACATTTCAAGTTAATTATTAGTGTGTCATGTATATCCTAAAGCGATTGCTAGGTTGCCTAAACAATTCATGTAGATCCAATGTGTTGTCATTTTTTTTTTTTTGCCTATATTTGATGTGGCTTTAATGAACCACCGTTCCCTAACCCTAGCCGCACATCTGACCAGAACAGTGGGGAGGTTTGTTTAATGACAAAGCCCACTGGCTTTCTGCCCCTTAATTAGAATTAGCAATTTATTTTTAAGCCTCCATCTGTGGTGCTTGCTACATCTGTCAGGGTGACTCACGATGCGTGGGCTGAACTAAGCGGTGGGATCTGTCTGAAGGGGGTGATCGACTGTAGCCGAGGGAGGGTCCTCTCCTGGGGAGAGAGGCACGGGTGGTTGTTCAGTCGGGATTTTCGCACTGAATCATGGGAAAAAGAGGATCAGTGTCTGGATGAACGTCACGGAACTGGAACGCTGAGCTTTACTGCTAACCACAAAGCAAGTGCTGCCACCCCCACCCCAAACCAGTCACCTTTGAAACATTGTAACAGTCCTGTAGTATTCATGTTAAACTTGAGCAGATACAATAGAAATAATTTTGTTAATAGTCTGCTAAGCTTTCTGATTTTCCCAGTTCTCAGCTAAACCAATCACTGTAGTACTAACATATTCATTCATTTAATATTATATGCCTTTGGGATGAAAGCTGGGGAGAAAATCTATGAAGATTGTTGCAAGTCTGCTTACGATTGAGTTGATTTTTATCCCAATTAATCACAATTTCATGTCTCACAGTATTAGGTATTTTTATGGTACATTTAAAAGTAAAATCACAGGTATATACCTGGGAATGTGTTGAGGGTCCTAAAGAACGTTCAAACCTGTGGCTGTAAGAGCTAAAGCACCAAGAACAACGTCTCCCCAGGTAATGTCCACTCAGTGACTAATTAAGAATGTGGACCTGCCAAGCGCAAAGTCCAGATACCGCTGCGGTGTGTGTTCTAATGATGCTCATTTTGTTTATCTGTCCAGCCCCTTTTATGGAGAAGACTTTTACTGTGAAATTCCTCGGAGCTTTCGTCACCTGTCGTTTTACATTTTTGATAGAGACGTTTTCCGGAGGGATTCCATCATAGGTATGTATTTAATGAATATATCCTTCATTTTTTCTCCACCACCTTCTGAACAGGGGCCCTTGCAGTCTCATTCTGGCTTGGCAAAAGTGCATTGGTCTTTTGTAAGCAATCCCATCCAGTTCTGAACTCAAAAAGAAGCCTGGATTTGTGTTTAATTTTAAGACATGGTTATACGCTTACAAAATTAAAGTGTGGTATGTTTGTGCAGCTGTTCTGAGTGTAGATGTTTAGTCCTTTGGGAACGTTGGGGTTTTTCCCCAGTATGGAAATGGCCCCTTGAGTTGTGGTTTCCCGGGGCTCTCGCCTGTCCTGGTCTGTGGACCCTGCGTCTCCCACACTGTGGCTGGGGCGGCTGCCTTGAGTATCCCTCAAGCTGTGGTCTGATCCCAGAGCCTTGTGAGGGCGCCGGCAGTTGACCCTAAACCATCAGTGTGCTGAGAGCTTTCAACCAAGAGTCCACATTAAATCAGAGAGACCAAAATGCAGGTGGGAAAAGGCGTCAGAGATCCCTGTCCTCCAAGGCAAGGGCACACGCATCCTTTGCCAAGCCTATCCCCAAGTGACTTCCAGTGGCTCCTTCTGAGGAGTCTGTTTGGAAAGGCAACATGCAAATGAATTTTATAGTTGTCCTTTCTCTTCATAACCTCCATTCCTGTCCCCCATTCCTGACCCCAGTCACGCCTGCACATTGCTGGACAAGCGAAGGGCAGCCAGCGAGGAGAGCAGGTCGTTAGTGAAGCATGCTAGCCGAGCCGCCTACCAGCTCCTTGGCTTGGCAAGTCACTTACATCTCTGAGCCCTCAGTTTCCCTCTGTGTTTTAAAGGGGATGGTGGTAGTTTCACTTCCCCAGAAGACAGTTGTGCAAGGAGCAGGATGGGACGAGCCCCTCACAGCTCTCCCTAAGTGACCCCCGTCGCTATCGTTGGTGCTCTCTCGGAGGCCGGTGTTTGCTCAAGCTGCCTGTTTCACTGTAAGGAGATCTCTGGTTACTGGGAGTGTATGTTGGATCCTGGCTGGAGGCTTTTGGTTCTGAAAATATCCAAAGGACTGTACTGTGAGCCGGTCTCATTTCCAAGGCAGTCACTGGCCAGGAGAGGTTATCAGGCCTGAGCACCACTATTGTAAGTGAGAAAATGAGGGGAGAGAGAAAGAGCAGGAGCTCAAGCCCTTTTCTTCTAGCTGAGCTCTGGGCAGCCAGGAGGAGGCCTGAGACCTGACTGAACAGAGAGAAGGAAGAGCTAGATAGAGACGAATGCAATGTGGGGCCTGCGGAACGAAGTTTGCCGCCGACAGTTTGAACCCCAGATTCTTCATTTGGTGGAATTTTCTGTGTAGCCGCTGTAATTATGTTATGGTGACTCATTCTGAAGAAGTGAAACAGAAGGCAAAGGAGGAAAAGTTGCTATTTCTTCTACGCTAATTCTTCTACTAGCCCTCAGCTGGTGGCCGTGGCAGAGATCCATCAAGGTGAAGTGTCTTCAGGGGTGCAGGAGAGAAACATAATAACCATGGGTACCCCTATCCAAGGAGACCACAGATCATCAGCTCATGGACCACTGCCTCCCATCCTCAAGATCTTGGCTCGGTTTTCCCCTTCTCAGCAGGGCTGCCCCTGGCCACTCATTCTCAAACCCCTTCCCTGCTTCATTGTTTTCCACAAGCATACCAGCATCTAATATCACTTTTACTTATTCCTTTTATTTATTGCATGTACCCTACTGTTAGAGTATAAGCTGCATGAGGGCAGGTATTTTTGCCTATTTTATTCACTCCTTAGAACAATGAGTAGCACGTAGTTGGTGTGTTGAAGGAATACATAAATAAATGAATGGACTGTGTGCATTCATTCAGATACACATTTATAAGTGTAATCTTAATATAAGCATATTGAAGAAAGTCTGGGAGTTTGAGAGACCAAAGGTCCTCTCCACCATTACACAACCCATGTCATCTTGCTGCATGTCATTCATTCCTTTATTTACTCATTCTTTAAATGTTTATTGAGTGCCTGTTATTTGCCAGGTGCTGTGTTAAGATGCTCAGGACTGTGGATGAAAAGACTTTCTCTTCCTCTCAAAGATTTTCATTTTCTTCCAGTCTTTTCTTCTCTTCATTGAGTTGTAATCATTACTGTGCATGTAATCCTAACAGCCCTTTACTGTGCTCCTTTCATCTAGCATCTTCTTAAAACCTTCTTTCAGTGGCGAGCTTCTTTCAGTGGCGAGCTTCAGCTTTCAGCACATCCAGGGATCTGCAAATGTGCTAGTCTCCTGCTGTTCATAAATGAAAGCAGAAGACAATCCAACTCTGCTGTGGCCACCTAGAGGCACCAAATAGGGTTCCTCTAGGAGCCCCTACAAACCAGCAGTGTCCTTGAGTGTCCTACAGATAGTGTGTCCCCATCACGGTGGCGAGTTCTTTCTGGATACTCACATTGGGGTGGACCTTTTACTTCTCAATTTGTGCTCAACCTGTAGTATTCATTGACCTAATATGGGGAGATGACAAATGAGGGAAATGGGTCTAAATAACAAGAAATCTGGAGTAAGCCCTCTGATAGCCTGACTTCTGAGCTGCCTGTGGGCCTGCATATTTAGGCTTCACGGAAAGCCAGTATAATTTAATGAGGAAAGAGGAAACTAGCCCTGTCCAGGTTTTTCTCTTTGACACACCTGGTGTTGGAGGGCAGAGCTCTGAGAACTCTTCATTTTTAGATGCAGCTGCAAACCCAAATGCCTGCTGGGACCAGACCAGGACGGCTAACAATTGGCCCAGGTCAAGGAGCAGGGAGGGTGTGGGAGCTGTGGTGAGCTGGAGGCAGGGGCCAGGTCCGAAGAAGCAGTTGTTCCTGGGAGTCGTGGGGCTCCTCCGCAGCTCCAGCCTTGCATGGCCTGGGGAAGTGCAGGCCTAAGGTGGCCAGATCTTGTCAATTTCCAAAAAGAACTGGAAAATCTTGGTTTACCACCACTGACAGTTGATTTTAAAAATTTGAAAACGTGTATAACGTGGGCCAGACAAAACACATCTTTAAGGGCCTGCTTTAACCTTTAGGTTAAGGTTTCCGTGACCCAGACATCCTGGCTGCTGGCCAGAACCGGCAGGCATTGACTTGGTGTTCCTGGAGGGCATGACCATAAGGGTTTCCACTCCTTGGTTTCTTTTGTCAGAAATCCATCCTTTAGAGCTCTCTTCCTGAGCCAGGAGTTCCGCACTATTTGTTTAATGGACTGGGAGTCAAATGGACCGTTTCCCAGTCCCAGTTTGCAAACCTCGGGCAATGCCTGCACATCCCAGACTTCGGCGTCCCCCCCCCCACATGGCTACCTGGACTCAGTAACCCGCGCGGTCCCGTCGCGCTTTCCAGGTGCTAATTGCACGTCACTTGTGTGGGTCTGCGGGTTTGTTTATTTGGGTTTTTGACAGGAAGGGCTGTGCAGTATGAAAATTGGTTGGGTTGCTGAAGCAAAGTGTTGGGTATTAGAGCAGCGGCTCGGGGAGGAGCAGATACAACCTTTCTTCCCTATTTTGTATACCCTACCCTGCTGTGGCCTCCATTTGAGAAAAGAGTAGGGAAAAACCCTAAACCTGCCACCGCTAACATTCACCAACCCATTATTCAGTGTAACCCCAGGGAGAAAGAGGCAAGACTTTCATGCCAATAATCTTCAGCTCCAAACAAGAATGTTTACTTATAGCCTGCCTCAAACACGAACATGGAAGGAAAAAAGGAGTGGTGATAGATTCCAAAACAAATGACATTTCCTTGTCCAGACCCTTTGTCTGAGAAACCCTGGGGCAGATGCTCTGCGTGGGGGGTAGGGGGTGGGTGATGGGTGGGAGGGGCTGCGTATAAAAACTCTCTGTCTGTTACAGTACAGACCCAGAGAGCAATTTTTGTATCGATTTGCCCTGCTCTTTTTGGAGAGTAAGTCTTCAAAGTTTGAATCACTTTGTCTCATGAGATTTTGCTGCCATCTTTCTCTTGACCCCAAAGCTCCTAGGGTCTGTTCTCTTCCTTGGGCAGAGCGTTTGCACCTTGATTTTAAAATGCACTTGGAATGTGCCAGGGTGCTGCTGCCCTGCAGCCCCAGTGCTCAGACCCAGGCCGGGCTGCCCATGAGCCTGCAAGTCCTGCTGTGGCGTTGGCACAGCCTGAGGGGCTCAGGGCACTTTGGAGCATCCTCTGCAAGCCAGACCCTGGCAGGGCAGGCCTCAGGCGCTTTTTAAGAGTTGCTGCTTAGGAACATTGGAAAGTGGGCCAGTTTGTGTTCAGCAGCTCCCACCTGTCAGTGTCTCACCAGTCTTGTTTATTCCACCAATTTCCTTTCACACCACAGTTCCTAACATTCATTATAAGATTCGTGTTTGGTTATCTTTATATCTGAATGGTGCCTTTAACTATCGCCTGGTTTTCTTTTCACGGTTTGAACACTTACCCCTCCCTCTACTCCCTGCTCTGAGCCAGGCCCACTGCTCTAGGCACTGTGTGTCCAGCTGTGCACAGCAGAGATGGGTTCCTTGCCCTCCTGAAGCACATGGGGAGGCATTTGTACCCCTTCCCCCAGTCGGCAGCTGAGGTGCTGTTTCAGAGGGTTAGTGCCTTGACTGTGTTCCACGTGGCCCATGGATAGTGGGGTGCCAAGACTACAACCTGGTCCCTCTTGTTCCGATCCCCTGTCCCTTCTGTTAGAGGGGAGTGGCATGCTTTCATTTAGATGAGGACTCCGGACAGAGAGAGGCCCAGCTCAGCCATGGGGTTTTGGTCCCTTGGAGACGTTGGAGGGTGTTTAACAGGCAGAGGCCCCTATCTGAGCTGCTGCATCCCCAGTTGAGTGCCAGTAGTTGGCAATCTCGGTAGTTAGGGAGGCACTGTCTATGAAAAGCTACAAGTCTGATCATTTCCCTCCACCATCATGGTGAGACATCCATTGCTTCAAATAACTTTCTTTGCTCTGTCATCAGATGAGGGGTGAGTAGGAAAGGCTGCCAGACACCCTTGGAGCCTGGTTATGTCATACAATCAAAGGTTCTGGAAGTATCTCTGAATAAAAACGTAATTTATATTTGAAGCAGCAATTCTAAACATGAAAGTAATTAAAATTAATTATAACAGAAACTCATGAACTCCTTTTAAGGCAAACACTAAAAGACCAAACTAAAAAAGATAAAAGACCTCCCACTAACCTTGCAAAAGCAAACCCAGAAGTCTCTGTGTGTTTTGTTTTCTGCTTTTGCACCAGGCATATAAAAAAAGAATTGAAATGTTTAACAAGAAAATTCTAGCCTGTATCACCAAGCTTTTATGTATCCAGACTGCCTCATATAACAAACAATGTAAGTGTCTTCCCCCTGCGATGGTTTCCACTGGTGTGACTGGAGCGTAATTTGGTGGAGAAGCTGAAAATGAATAGAGCCCAAATCTACTGTAAATGAGCTCATTCTAAAGAGAGAGCACCTGAGTTCTTAAGAGGACCTTTTGTTGTTGAAATTTCCTGAGGTTGATGGTGTATATTTTAAACTGGGAGCTGCAGTTTTATGATTCTGTAGCACAAGTTTTTGCACGGCCTCCAGTGGCCTGCCGAGCTGTGGCACAGATCGCCACGATGCAGCAGGTGTTGATTGCCAAGCTATCACCACCTTGGTTTCCAGCAAAGTGTTTCATCTGTCCTTGAGCTGCAGCCAGCAATATGCTGAGGGTGCTTCCTAGAATTTATGAAAAGGATAACAATCCCCTAATTTCAGAGTACTGCTTCAGGCAAGTTTTAACCTGTAAAATATTTTGAAAGCATTGTTCTGGGATGCTTTTTAGCTCTCTAGCTTGACTGGTTATTGGAAAGCATTCAGGATAAAAGGAGTAATTGTTTCCTAAAATTTTCTACTAACTTCTCTTGGGAACTCAGAAAGTCTTGCTCCATGCAGGGCCGAGTTTAGATCAAGGACTTTCCCTTTAAATGTTCTCCACTCTGACAGCTCCTGGAGTTTCTTAACTAAACCCCAAGGGTTCACAAAAGGAAACCCTTTTCATGTTCACTCTGGTTCTAAAAGTAGAAATTGAGAAGCCAAATATGGTAACAATTGTAGTTCTTTGAACTGAGTGTTAAATCTAGAATGTCCGCTTTGTAGCATTGAACATCCCTGGCAGGGAAAGGAATTTGGGGTGTTAAGCTCTTGGCAATCAGTAATTTGAATTTGAAGTGCATTTGAATCATCCAGACTTAATCTCCAAGGGCTTGTCTGCCTGTCTTTTTTCCTACTTCCTTGCCAGCTGCTTGTTCTTCAAGCATTTCTGACCTGGTTTTTACTTTACCACTGCATGAAGTCACTTTTGAGAAGGTCATCAATGTTGCTAAATCAAGGGATATTTTCACTCCAAATCTAAATGGACTTCTCAGCAGCATTCAGAACAGTTGGTCATCCCCTTTCCACCGAAGCTCTTTGTCCCTCAGTTTCCTTGACATTATACTCTCCTGGTTTTATTCCTCTTTCTTTGGCTATTTCTCTGCAGCCTCCTTAGCTCTGAATCTGCAGATCCAACCAGCAGCTCAGTATCTGCCCTCGGTTGCCTCCCAGGCCTCCCACATGTTCTGTGCTCCCAACTGAACTCACGATCATCTTTGGATAAACCTGGGTACTTCCCTCTCCCTCCACCCTCACAGCCTGAATTCCTCTAGAATCCATCCACTTCACTTCATCTCTTTTGCTGCCACTTTACTGTAAGCCTCCATCACTTTTCTTGCAGCCTCCATTGTTTCTTGCAGCTTAGGGAAGCACCCTTAGGAGTCTCCCTTCCATTCCTTTGCTCCATGGCAACCAGAATTGCCTTTTCTAAGTGTGCACTCTCATTACCTCTCCCTGTCTTAAAACTCATCAATAGTGTCCTGTTGCACCTAGGATAACATGAAAACATGGCCCTCCTTGGTCAGGGTCCAGAAATTCTCCCATCATCATCTCTTCAGCATCTATCACCTTGCTTTAAGTCCAGTAGACCTTCAATAAATGTTTGTTTAAAGAATGAAAGATTTTTGAAAATATCTCTACAACATTCTATTTATCCCACTTCAAAAATTCAGGTTGTTTTATAGTCTTCTCTCTCCAGAAACCCTTCTTTGGGGTTACTACGATTCCGTTTTTTGTTGTTTTTTTTTTCCCCTGGGTTTATTAAAAAAAATGAAATTGCAAAGTTTGAAGTCACGTTGTCTGATTTTTCCCAGAGAAGGAAGTCCATATTTCTGAGCATGGCATTCAAGACCTTTGATCATCTGACCCTAACTAGATTTTTGGGCTTAACTTCCCAGCTTCCACTATGGCCTACCTATATTCCTCATCATAAACACATCCCCAGGGGCATGCACACAGACACACACACGCACAGAGAACTGCACACCTGTACCTGCATAGGTAGCCCCCGTCTCCACCCTCACCTTCATGCTCTACCTGTGGGTCACTCTTTTTTTAACACTAGAAAGTTTTTTTTAAATGTGTCTTGGATTTCTGAAATCCAGTCAGTCCTTCAGTGACTAGCTCAAATGCTGTCTATCCTGTAACACCCCGATTCTGTTTTGTTTCCGGGGGGTATGTTAAAAATTCAGATACTCATTGTAGAGACAGAAGGTTGATTGCAGAGTACTTGGGGTGGGGGTTGGGGTTGGGAATGAGGAATTCAAGCTTAATGGATACAGAGTTGCTGTTTGGGTGATGGAACATTTTGGTAATGGATGGTGGTGATGGTAGCACAACATTGTGATTGCAGTTAACACCGCTGAATTGTATACTTTAACACTGTTACAATGGGAACTCTTTGGTTGGCTGTATGTTACCACAATAAAAATTAAAACAAAAAAAATTCAGATACCCAGACCCTCATCCGTTCCTATGGAATTGGATTCTCCAGGGGTTGGGTCTGGAATTCAAAAGTTTTGATCAAGTTCCTCAGGCTTTTCTTATGGAAAGAAGGAAACTTAACGTTTTCTGAATACACATACATGCCAGGCACTGTGCTGGGTGTTTTCATTTGCATAATATTATGCCATTTAATCTTCATAGTAATCCCAGAGAGTAGACATCACCAGCACTTCCTATAAGAATAAGAAACTGAGGCTCAGAGAGGTTAAGAAACCTGCCTAAGGAAGCACAGCTAGCAAGTGGTGAGACAAGGTCTCAAACATTCCATGTAACATTTATTAGTAAAAAAATAAGTACAGGTATTAATAGAGAAATGGGGAAAAGAAAGGTGTGTCTCATACTCTTGTTACATGAAATAATTTCCCTCCCAAGGGAACCTCAAGAAGGTTATCTCCCCGCCCCCCCATGACTCATTTGCTTTCACTCTAAACTGTATTTTCATCTCCTGCCAGTGTGTATGATAGATGGCTTTACAAAATTTCAGTCTAAACATTTCATATTGCAATTAAACATTTAGATTTATACTTTCTGTGGGATTTTTGGCACCAACTGCCTGCATTGTGAGTGTGAAAGCATTCCTAAACCTGGGTAGTTCTGATTTACTAGGCAAGGGGGAGAAAAATAATTACATTTTCCACAAGAACTTCCAAATCAGCTGTGTCTACAGCAGGAATGATGGGTATGGAGGCACTTCCTAAATTTGTGGGGACATTCCGTTCACTTCTCTCAGCCACCGTGACTACTGTCATCATTGCTGTGTGGCTTGAGAAAATTAGAAACATATTCTGTTTATTTCCTTATTGAGCAGTAGAGAGGAGTTTACCTCAGAATTCCCCCACTCCCTCCCTCCGCTCTCCCTCCTTCCCTCCCTCCCTCCCCTTCTAATCTGATGCTTTTCCGCCATTTCCTTCTCTCTCCTTTTCCACCCAGTTTTCCTCCTTAGCATGTCGGTATACATGTCAGTTCATCATGCATGAGGTTCATTTCTTACCCCTGAGCCATCTCCCCTGTGGTATCACAACACCTCTTATTCAGGCTGTTGAAGTTGGGTGAATAAGAAACAAAAAGGAGGCCAGTGAGAAACCTCTCTAAATAGAGGGTAGCAGGGCATGTTGATGCTTGATTTATTCTGGCTAGGGTGGCTTAGTTGAAAAAATAATATAACTTTATCAAAGTTTTATTAGACATTTATGTGTTGGGACTTAAGTGAGTCTAGTAGTAGAATGTCACTGCTGCTAAAATTGCTTTGATGGGTGTAGCTGGGGATTCATGTTTGATCCTAGGAAATTAAACCCAGTCATAGTG
>PVKY010013241.1:0-11112 GCA_004027775.1 Bradypus variegatus | reverse complement strand
CTTAGTGTTTACTACAGCAATGCTGTTTCAGTTGCAAATAAGAAAACCAACAAGAACAAGGACACTCATTGGCTCCTGGGGCTCAAAGGACCCCCCATCCAAGACCCTGGGGTCTCCATCTGTGAGGTCTGCTGTCTGGCATGCTGGCTTCACTTTAGTCCCAGACCCTGTCAAAATCACCTAGGCCACTTAGAAAGATTCAGATTCCCAGGCCTGTTGCAGAACAATAGGGTCAGATTTTCTAGAGGCGGGGGCTGCAAAAATCTGCACTTTAACAAGCTCCCCTGGAATTCCTGGCAAGCTAAAATTTGAGTATCCCTGCCCTCGGGGGTCCCAGCCAGTCAAGGGCTTTGGTGGCCTGTAGTGACACCTGCCCCATTGTCCTGTCTCTTTTCCATATCTTGTTATACCCTCCCCCCACTCTCTTCTACAGCAAAAAATCCGAAGCTCCCAGGTTCACCTGCCCAGGTGGAAACACATGGAGACCCTGGCTCACTAGTTCAGCAACTCCTGTCCGGTCTGGCCCGGAATTTAGCTGTAGCTCTGAAACCTCTAGTAAGTTATTTCACCCCTCCAGATCTGGCAGCTTTGCCGGTGCAGAGCAGACCGTCATGCCTTACCTGCAGAAAGGCCGGAGACTGCCGAGTTCTCTTCTGAGTCTAAAACATAACTTTTTTGGTAACCATTGCACATTTTATCAAACGATGTCCTAGGAAAGTTCAGAGGAACGTGACAGCATGTGTCCTGACATCCCATGAGTTCTGAGAAAGCAAACTCGGCAGACATCTTTCCACGTGCGTGTGTTTTCTTTTGTTTTATATTTAAGGCTAAAGGAGGAAATGTGATTTTTGCTGTGAGAACAAAATTAAATAAAGAAGCTTAAGAAGAAAGGGGCTTAAGATGGAACTTGTTCCACGTGGCCTGGGAAAAAGGCTCCTAGTGAACATTCGTCAGTGTGGTAGGATCGAGTACCCCGCACTGCTGGAAGTCTAGCCCTGGAGCACGCTCTGGATCCATTTTTATTTTAGCTGCACTGTCTAAAGCTTTGATTCAGGGAATATCAATCCCTTGTTCCCCTCGTCGCCCCAGGGATGTCTCTTGTCGCTTGCGGCTCTTTACCTTTTACTTTGCAGTGGCTGCTCCCAAGTTTTCATTTCCTCCTGTGATGGAAGTTATCTTAGTCACGGTGGCTGCAAGCCCACAACGAGGCCCTCGAGAAGAAAAAGCATTTTAAAAAATGTATGTGCTGCTCTTTCCGTTAGAGTTAAAAAGAATAGCCGGGAACTCAAACTGCCTTCAGTTCTCAGCTCGTGTTCATGCGTTCAGGCTCTGGGCAGCATGTCAGGCAGGAACGAGGGGCAGTGGGTGGGGCAAGGGCCCGGCCGCCCCCATGGGATCTCAGCTCCGCCTTCTAGTGGTAGGAGCTTGGGCAAATTCCCTGACTGCATTGGCCTCCCATTTTTCCTTCTGAAAAGCAGGGGTGATAAGGTTACCGACCTCTTATGTTTGCTCCAAGAATTAAAGGAATTTAACAGGGCCTGGTGAAGTAAGTACTTAGTAGTTGTTAGTTATTTTTATATGTAAGCACCTAGCCAAAGGGCCCAGCATATAACACCTTTTCAAATATGATCTATATGTGTATGTCTCTATATTATTTATATGTGTAAACTCACTTTTCCCCTCTAAGTTAAGGAAGACAAAAGATAGGGTCTCCTTATGTAAGATGGGAGAAGAGAAAACGTGGTATGGAGAAGTGAAGAGGAAGGCTATTTTTGTACCATTACACATTTTCCCCACTAAGTCCAACATCTTTCATTCTTTTTTCTGTTTGTTTGTTTGTTTGTTTTTCCATTCCTTTTTATCTCCATGCTTTGGAAACTAAATAACAGTAATTAAAATGAAGAATTCACCAGAGAAAGTTAATAACAGACTAGACAAACATATAAAATAGTTCAGAAGATCATTTGAAGTGGGGTTGATTTTTAAAAGATATACAAACATATTTTTAAATATGCAAAATTCATCCTTTGTGGTAAAGAATTCTGTGGGTTTGACCATTGCGCAGTCACGTGCTCACCCCCACAATCAGAATACACAGAACAGGTCCTTCACCCCACCAGCTCCCTCCTAGTGTCCTTAAATAGCCCATCCCTCCTCCATGCTCAGCTTTACCACCATGGATCTGTTTTCCATCCCTATAGTTTTGCCTCTTCCTGACTGTCATGTGTGGCCTTGGGAAACTAATACAAAATGTGAGCAGAACTGGCCTTGGTCATTAAACCAGCACTTAAATAAAAATTCAATTGAAAATACCCATAAAAAGCCTTGCTTTATTGATGCTACTTCTTGGTATAATAGCTAAGATAAATCACTGCTGAAATGCACGTTTGCATCAAACTGAATGAAGTAACTTGCTTGAGGGATTACCAAAAAGAAAACAGCTAAAAGCTGGGAACATTTTACCAAAACTTTGATGCTTGGGTGACAACAGTTATCTATTGACAGTTACCTATTAATGAGTTAGCTGGTCATCCGATCGCATGGCTTGTCTGCAAGAGAACACGTGTCTTCCTGTTCTCTGTAACAGGAAGTTGTGCATCCATCACAAACCAAAGAGCACGTCAAACAGGAGGGGGCCACAGATACTCAAATAACTTCAGCTCACCTGCGTTTGAAGCTTGCTAGTTTAGCACATGCTTTTTAGCTATAACGAGTTGTGGGAAGGGAGGAGGAGGCTCGTGGAGCTTTAGATTTGGGGTGGATGGGAATTACAGGGAAGTTGCTCAATCCTCTGTTTTGCTCAGGCCGCAGGCGATGGGCTGACTTCACCGTGTGCCTCAGGAAGTGGCTTGGCTGGGTGGCTGGCAAAACTCGCTCCATCTCAGCAACACGATAAGGACTTCGATTTCTCAGTGCGATAACCACCTTCCCTCTCTACTCAGCGTTTCCGGAGGCCATTCCTTTCTCTCTCTCTCAGCCTTGTTTGCCTGCTCTCCCTGTGGAAGTCTTGTCCCCTTGGAAAGGGTTCTCTCCTCCGAGCTCTGGAAGGGACCAGTTCTGCACGGAGGGTACCTGACCTTCACAGGTGCCCAGAAGTTGCTTTGTTTGCTCAGCAGGGCCAAGTGTTTTCCCAAAGCAGAGAAGGCAGCAACTTCCGTGGGGTGACTGGTGAGTACTTCCCCTCACACATACCATCTGCCACATTACTGAAATATATTGCTCAGCTTAGGAGGCCACGCTACCCTTGTCAAGAAAGTTCCCCTAGGGTTGGGTTTTGCTTCTGGGGTGATTGGGGAGTGGAGAATTAACCTCATTCAATTTCACCCGTGTGCCCATATCTGATCCAAAACATTAATTACAGACTCCGAAATCATCACTTGCAATTTTCTACAGCAATTCAACCACTTTTTCCAAGCTCAACTCTTCAGATAAAAGTCATTTTTTAAAAAGACAAACAAATTTCCTCTCTCATTCATGGTATTAAAACAAAGATGGTATTAGACAAAGATGCTAAGATAATGAAGAACTTGAGATTCTATTTGTGTTGCCATTTGCCTGTTTCTCTAAAAAAAAGTATTAACAGTATTTGAGTTGCCCATTTGCGGGCTGTGGTTAGCAGACCTTAATGAATGAGATATGTGTGCCTTCCTGAGATGGCCACGAGATGGCGCCTGCGTTAGGGGACTTGACTCTTGGGAAAAGGCTGCTCTAAATCCCTGGAAAAGGCACTAAACTTAATTGTGGGGAACAGTCTCTGGGAATCCTATCAATATTTTATTAGCTTCTTCTATTTTGAAGAATAGCAAGAAAAGAAAAATAATAAGAGGCAGAAGACTAATAAAAGGAAATAATATCATTGTAAGGGCATTGTGCATGCAGGGCTGCAAGAGGAAACAAACCGAATACCAGTCTAATATTTTAGTCGTATTTCACATCAGATGTATTTGAAATAAAATGCCCACATCCTGCAGAGTTATTGCCTCATTTAGCAATGGGCACTTACACTGAAGAGAGGAATAAGGTGTTTGTGGCTAAAAGAAATACTGTTTAGGTGGTAAGTGAAGTAAAACTCTCAATGTCCCCAACAAGTAGTGTTTCATTGATTAAGCATAAACTTCCAGTGACTTCCGTAGTGGTCAAGGAGAAAAGTTTGCCACCTTTTAAGACTCCAAGGACGTTCTACAATTCTAGCTACTGTGCTCTTGACTGGTCTGAAACGAGCGCCGTGTAATTAAAAAAAAATTATTAGGGCAGTGGTAGGACTACAGGGAGAGCCACTTAATTTTAGGCCTTGAAATCCCTGGAGATTTGTGAATGAATCTGAGGTGAGGCATATTTTGATCCCGGTCGAATTGTACCCAGATCTATGAGTTTTGTTTAGAAGTTGTCTCATAACAAACAGAAAGGATAATAAGAGTCCCCAAAAACCTGCCCAATGTCTAGCACGGTTTAAGCACTTCGCATGTATTTCCTGGTTCTCAGTGACCCTATTCCACGCCCAACAGCACAGGTAGAGAAAAAAACAAGGGCTCTGGGGTCAGCACCACATCGGATCCCAGCTCTGAGATTTCCCAGCTGGGGGCAATTACCTCATCTCTGGGCCTCACTTTCTTATCTGTCAAATGTGATTAATATTATATGTCTCATTTGTAGGTGTGACGATTGTATTTCCAAGAACTATTAGTGCTAGAGAATAACCTGGAAGCAAGCCCTTTACTTTTAAAGGAAAACATGTATCCACAATGGTGCATTTGTCCTCATTTTGCGTAATGCTTTCTCAGGTGTCCTGTTTAGGCCTCAGACTACATCAGTGAAGTAGGAGGTGCAAAGTCAAGGAAGTTGTGTCACCGGGTGAGGGCGTGGCCACTGGATGTCCAGGCTCCCACGTCCTAGTCTAGTGGCCAGTGCTCTTTCAGCTTGGCTATTTCTGGAACCATGGCCAAGGGTCACCGTTGGACAACAGTGTATAAAATAGGGCCACGGATTAGAGGCAAAAGGACAGCCACGGGGAAAGAGGGAGGCAGAAGAGCTTTTGGATATTGAGTGTTTAGTGTGCATCATTGTAATATTAAGGGGTAGAAAGAGCACTGGTCTAGAGGTTTTGCTAACACGCTTCCAAAAAGAAATTGAAATAATACCTTACCTTACTTATTTTATGTGCTGGAATCTTCTGTTTGCCCCTCCAGTTTGATTCCCCAACCTTTTCCGGCATACTCTTCCCCAGGAGGCTCCTGTACGGATGCTGTCAATAGGGCGTCCAGAAACTCAGGCTTCCGGTTGGGTTCAGTCAACAGGGAGCCACTGCAGAAGGTGGGGACAGAGGGGGCGAGGAAGCTGAGGGTGCAGTGTTTTTCCCCGGCTGTCCCCTCCAGGGTCACACCATTGTCCACACCATAAGTCCACACCATTGTCTTCCTGCCCTCATCCTTTCAGGCCTTGGGTGGCACCAGCGTGTCTGCCATTAGCCCTGTGACGCGGCTGTGTCCTGTGGGTTCCCCTGCACACCTGCCTTCGTAAATAGTCCCTGTGAACAGACCATCCTTGAACAGCCTCGGAACCTCAGGGCCCAGCCTGATCCACTTGGCTATTTCAGGTATCGTGTTCCTGAGAGATGGAGACCGGCCACTTAGGTTCAGCTTGGGCTCTGCCATTACTTCGTTATGTGTTTGGGCAAATCATTAACATCTATTGTCCTCGTTTTTCTCAACTGCAAAATGAGAAAATTGGCTCTTCATCATTGCTGCATGTTATACTCACCTGGGAACTTTTACAAAATGAATTTAAACCAAAATCTCTCAGAGTGGGTCTTGGGCATATTTTAAAGCTCTCTCGTTTTCTAGTTTCCAACCAGGTCAAGAAAATCTGGAAGGTACCATCTCTCACTGACTCCTTTCAGTCCTGGTGTTCACTCCATGTTCATTGATTGAGCATATACCTCACGCACTGTGTTAGGCATTTGGCTAATGGTGGGTGGGAGAGGGAGAATGACATGTAAACAAGTAATCGCGGTATGGTACTGTGATAGAGGGTGGTATAAAGAGCTTTCAAAAGAACATCTGGGAACAGGGAGTGACTGCTTCGTGAGTATGGGGTTTCCTCTTGGGGTGATGAAAATGCTCTTGTTGCACAATATGGTGAATATGCTAAATGCCACAGACTTTTAACAATGGTTAAAAATGTACAACACTAATGCAAGGTGTTAATAGGGTGGGTTATGGGAACTCTATTTTATGCATGATTTTTCTGTAAACCTACAACTTCTTTAACAAAAAATGGTTATCTCACACACACACACATCCCCACCCTGTGAAAGAAATAACACATGGAAGAGGGGATATAGAACATAGAATGCTTCAGAAAGGAGATGATGTTTGAAGAATTTACTGAAAAGAGAGTAGAAGAAGGTGTAGCTGGAACTAGTACTGGCCTGGGAAAATGAGTGAAAACATGAGGTCTGAAATTGAGCAGGCAAAGGGGCAAGATGGCTAACGCGGGCTGCAGAGATGAGACTGGGCAGGGCCTCGGGACTGGGTGCAGACTCAAGTTCAGACTTTGTCCTACAGGCAATGTAGGGGGCATCCCTTTTCCTGAGTCAGTTCATGACAGGATGGGATCGGAGGTTTTGCAGCTAATTTGGGGTGCAGTGTGCAGGGCCTGGGAGGGGAGGAGGGGGATGCACCACCAATGAGAGACAGACAGCCGCCGCGGAAGGCCAGGTGGCGAGAGCCTGGACAAGAGCAGGGGGACAAGGTTAGATGGAGAGGAGCTCATGGACATAAGAGACATTTTGGAGTCAGAAAAACTCATTTTGGAATTGGGTGGAATGTGACATGTGAGGGTAATTGAGGGCAATTTCTGGCTGGGCTTCGGTGTGGCTGTTGAAGCAGTGAACCAATAAATACAACGTGAGGCAAATCCCACAAACCAGAACATCAGGCCAATAAATCCTTACCTCAGAAAGAATCAGAAAAAGAATAAAAAATAAAAGTAAAAAAGAACAGCCTATTCATCCCCCCCCCCATCCCACCCTATTTTTCATTTAGTTTTTGTCCCCATTTTTCTACTCATCCATCCATACACTGGATAAAGGGAGTGTGATCCACAAGGTTTTCACAATCACACTGTCACCCCTTGTGTGACAGTGTTATAAAATCGTCTTCAAGAGTCAAGGCTACTGGGTTGGAGTTTGGTAGTTTCAGGTATTTACTCCTAGCTATTCTAATACATTGAAACCTAAGAGGTGTTATCTATATAGTGCATAAGAGCATCCACCAGAGTGACCTCTCGACTCCATTTGAGATCTCTCAGCCACTGAAACTTTATTTTGTTTCATTTCACATCCCCCTTTTGGTGAAGAAGATGTTCTCAATCCCACGATGCCAGGTCCAGATTCATCCCCGGGAGTCATGGCTGACGCACTCTCACGTCCCACTGGAGAGTGCAAGGCGGCATCTCTTGGAGAAAGTCCCAGGCTCTGTGCACACAGATAGGTGAGGACGTACCTTGACTTTGGGCCTTGGTTTTCCCATCTGTAAATCCAGTCCCCAGCAATCACCTGTCCCTTTTGCAGCAGCAATAAATTGCCATATGTTGATGGACACAAAACCCCTAGCAACCTCTCAATATAAAAATATAAAGATAGGATTTTACCAATCATTGCATGTTCCCCTTTGAGTTGGAGACCTTTATTTTTAATTGAAATAATTGTTTTTTAATTTAAATTTTTCTTTATAACCCTACTAGAAAGGTTAGAATTATAATCATGATGATTTAAAGCAGGGATCAGCAAACTTTTTCTATAAAGGGCTAGAGAGTAAATATTTTAGGCTTTGTGGGCAATATGTACAAAAGGGGCCATAGACAAGCTATAAAGGAAAGGGTGTGGCCATGTTCCAATAAAACTTTATTCATGAACCCTAAAATTCAAATTTCATAAGATGTTCATGTGTCATGGAATATTCTTCTCCTTTTGATTTTTTGAACCCTTAAAAAGTGGAAAAACTATTCTTAAAGGCCATGCAAAACAGATACCACATCTGATTGGGTCCATGGGCCATTGTTTGCCAACTGCTGATTTAATGTTTTGACACAATCTATTAAATATAATTTTTCTACAGCTTTAAAATCATGGTGGCATCACACCTGTCAACTTGCACCAGGACAAAGGGCCCACTCACGCTTATCACAGCTAAAGGCCCCGCTCAAGTGCCCAGGGCTTTATGTCCTTGACGAGCTGCCTGTCTCGCTCTAAGGACACAGTTGCCCCGGGATGCCTGGACCCGCGGAGAGAAGCTGACACAGCCCCTCCCTCAGAGCCCCTGCGTCCGCACAGCCCTGTGGTCCCTGAGCCCCTTGGATGGGCTCCTCCGAGCGTGCTGAGTTTCTCCACAGTAGGTCACAAACTGGCAGGGCCCTCTCGTCTTCTCTGCCGTTGGGCACGTGTGTCTCCTCGTCCTCCACAGGCACTTCATGTGATACTAGGAAGTAACCCGGACATTTCCTCCAGTTCTGGCCACCCCAAGGTTTTAATGACTAAGCCACTTCTGTTTCTAGAAATGGCAGATGACCGGCTCTTCCGGGGCTGCCTGTCTCCTGGATGGTTGTCACCCACCAAACCTGAAGTGCTGAGCAAAGCAAGGAGCATGGCTGTGGTGTTTCCTTGAGTAGGGGGTGCCTTATTCTTTTTCTCAGAAGTTTGCCTGCTGCCACTGCCTTGGGGGAGAAGGGAGGACATTTTACTCAGTAAATGTGTTTAGAATGAATAAGTGAACCATGGGAGGGTTATCCGGTCATTCGTCTTCTAACTCTGCTTGAAGAACAAGTGTTGGCCTCCCAGACAAGTGAGATCTGCAATGCATGTCGCTTTTCTCTGGCTCAGATTCTTGAAGCACTGACATAAACTATGCAATTGAATTATGTAAATAATAAAAAGGATTTCACACCCTAGTGAGTAACATTCACATACTCAGATACTACTGAGGAGCACTGAGCTCTCCAGGTGGTTAACTTACGGCGTACGCCGAAGCCATCATGTAGCTCAGGGGAAAGCCTGGCTCACAGAATGACAGACCAGGTCTTCCACCTGCAGTGAAGCTGTGCGGCTTTAGTCAAATCAATTGACTTCTCTGAGTGTCCGTGTTCTCATCTGAAAATGAGCATGCAACTGTGCCTGCTTTCCTGGGTGCATCAGACTGGGTCCAATCAGGAGACAGAAGTCACACGGTGGTTTAAACAGGGCAAGTTTAAAAATGGAAAGAATTATTAAGCTATGACAAACAAGTAAATATAAGATGTGAGGCAATCTCTATATGGTACCTGGGGCTAAAGGACAGTGCCCAAAAGAAGGATGACGGAGAAGCTCATGGGTGACCCAGGTGAGAGCTGGTCCACAGGCGCCAGGCAAGCAGGGAATAGCCTGGACAAAGGTGAGCCATGGCAGTAGTCAGGTATGCACAGTTCGTGAGTAGGGGAGCTGGAGCTACTGGTGTCATGTTGAGAGAGCTGCAGGAAGGCATTCAGCAGCCCAGGACATGGCTGCAAGGCTGCCAAAGGGCCATGTGTCCCAGGCAGGTGGCTGGGGTGACACACCCTGAAGACCTCACACCTGCATCACTGACCATCGACGCGGCCCCTGAACCCAGCAAAAGAGGCCCCTCCCTCTGGTAATGTCCCTCCAGTGTCCTCTGCTAAGAAAGCTAAATGCTGTGCTCACTGTAAGAGAGGAATGTTTAAAGGATTCCTGTCCCTGAGTGCAGAGCAGGTGCCACCAGGTGAGTTTGGAGCTGAGAGGCAATACATTGATAACTGGTGCGCTGAGAAGTCGGGAATATGAAGGGTCGTCTGAGGTCAGATCCTTGGCTTCACCTACATTTCAGCCACCATCGAGCAGCCGATGACCCTAACTACAGACCCACTTCTTTAAATTGAGTTTAAGACACAGCAAATGCCAGCCAGCCAGTTTCTGAAGATGTGATGAATGACTGAGTATGATGGAAACCAATATGTAGATGAAAGTCACACAGGGAAGAAGCAGCACAACAAATAGAAGACTGCAGCTCCAGGTCACACGGCTGCTCCCAGCTGAAAATATAGTGTCCATTGCTGCCAAGGCCCTGACATGCTTTCAGTAAAATGCTGGCGTCTAGCAGTTGTCATGGAGAGAGGAAAAGCTCCCCTTTCCCGTCCTCTTCCCATCCAGAAGGTACTCATTTCACAGGTATTTATGAAGCCCTTACTAGGTGCCAGGCAGCACGCCAAGCACAGGAACCCAGCAGAGAACAGACAAGCATGGCTCCTGTCCCAAAATATTGTGAGAAATACAGGAATGTATTTGATTATAATGGAGTGTGATGAGCGCTGGGATGGAAGTGGGGAGTGTCCTGTGGAAGGTTCTAGGGAGGACACCTAACTTGGTTCCTGGGATGACGAGGGAAGAGTATTCCAGAGGAAGAGCATGTGCAGAGTCTAAAGATTTGCAAAAGTGAAGTGTTAGCAGTGAGACCAAGTTGGCGTGGGGGCAGGATGGGGGCCAAGGAAAGTCACCCCCGAGCCCTGTAAACCAAATCAAGAAGTTTTGATTCTATCCTTGCAAGAGGGGAGCAAGAAAAGATTAAACCGAGGCATGACCTCAGAGAGCAAGCTGGATGCTACTGGGTTTAAGGGAAAAGGGTAAAAGAAGGCTTGACAGAGGTAGGATTGATAGTGCAGTGTTCCAAGCTGATGATGGAAGGGATTTAGGGAATGGAGAAAAGTGGATGCATTTGAGAGGTAGAATATGAGAACAAAAGATGGACTGTAAGTTGCAAGCAAAGGAAGAAGGAGACCTTCACAGAAAACTCCCGGAGTTCTTGCTTGATAGAGATGGTGACAATCATGGAGATGAAACAGAAGAAAAGGGTCAGGTTTGGGAGGAGTAAAGAATAATTTCCTGTTAACTCTAATATAGAGGATACGTAGATAGTTTCCTAGATGTTTGGTTTCCTGACTTAAATAAAAAGACTACAGTTTTTGTTAACTTGTTGGACTTCTCCAAGAGTAAACGCTTCTATTCTAGCCTATAATAAATTAGAAGAAAATATACGGCATTTAAAAGCAACATCCAACTAAGAGAAT
>PVKY010013240.1:0-11113 GCA_004027775.1 Bradypus variegatus | reverse complement strand
AGATTGTTCATCTTATGGGCGTATCTGACCTTGCCTTACCCGCCTTTGAGGCACCACTGTGGCTGGAACATCCTTGAACAGCTTTGAACAGCCTTCATTCTTTAGTTTACAGGGCACCCGTTTTCTGTGAGATAAGCTGTGGGGCCCCTGGGTCAGAAACTCCTTCTACATGTTAGTTTCTTCTTCTGGGATCTAACACCCAGCATCTAAAAAAAATATATAAAGTTTCAGTATTCATAGGCCTTTGTTAAATCTTACCTTGTTTGTTACTGCCCCTTCCTCTCAATCTCTTTCTCTGTCTTCAAGGATGTCTAGGCAGTGAGCACCCTAACTTATTTATATTGAAAGGGGGAGTCAACAGCATGGGGAAAGGGGCTACATCTGATTGTTGTCCTTCAAGAGGCTGTTGCCTCCGGGTTTTAGGACTTGTCTGGCATAAGAACACTCTAGTGGATTTAAGTTTCTGAAAGATAAAACTTAGTGGGTAAATCTTTTATAGAATCTCAGGTAGGGACCTAGGTATTTGGGGACTACTTTTGGTAAGTGCATGGCATACTGTGGCCATTTGGGGTGTCTAGCTGGAGCTTGCATAAGAGAAACCTCCAGGATAGCCTCTCAACTCTATTTGCCATTTCTCAGCCACTGTGATCTCAGCTTGTTACCTTTCTTTTTTTCCCTTTTTGGTCAAGTAAGCCTTTTCAATCCCTCGCTGCCAGGGCCAGGCTCATTCCTGGGACTCATGTCCCACGTCACCAGGGAGAGTCATTCTCCTGGGAGTCGTGTCCCTCGTTGGGGGGAGGTTAAAGAATTGATTTGCCAAGTTGGGCTTAGAGAGACAAAGGCCACATCTGAGGCCTTTTAATACATGTATTTCCTCTTAACACATGTATCTGGAAATCAGGATTGCACTCTCCTGCGTCTCCTCTTTGCCAGTTGTCCTCGTGTCAGAGATGAGGCTCCTCACTCTCCTGGGCACTCCTCTCCTGTGAATAGCCTCCTGCTTCTCCCCAACCTTCATGAAGTTTGTGGCCCAGAACTGGGACCACCTACCAGGTGTGGTCGAGAGGGAATAGCATCCTAGAGCAGCTGTTCTCAACCTTGGCTGCACACTAGAATCACCTAGATGGATGCTGGGGCCCCACATTTAGAGATTTTGGTATAATTGACCTGCTGTGTGGTCTGAGCATCAAGATTTTTAAAAGCTTCTCAAGTATATCAACATTAGCCAAGGCTGACAACTACTGTTGTAGATTCTCTCTTGATCTAAGGCACTGATGGCTGCCTGGGTTGAGTGTGGAGAAGGGATGAGGTTCGGGTGCTTGTGGAGGAAAAGCCCCAATCTGTTGTTGAATTGGATCTCTCTCATATTGTTTTCTTGGTTTTTAGTTCTTACCTTGATTTTTTTTTTATGTTGGTACAAAACCAATATCATTATAATGGTTTCACAGCTGAGATAACTGATCTCATCTTTTGATGTTTCATGTTTTAATCATGTTTCTGGCAGATATTATTTCATCTCACCCTCTTGGATATTATGATGAGACATTCAGGGAGTTAGACTGTAGAGGGATATACATCCCACTTCTGGGATATCACTCCCCTCCCACCTCCTTCACCCTCCACATTAACTATCAGCCAGACCGCATCCTTAACTCATTGAAGTTGCTACTGACTTAAATGCATAAGTCTTGCTACTACTCAACCTTTACACTCCCATCCTATATTTTGGCAAATGCTTTTTTTTTTTTTAAATTAAAAATGTAATATTGACAAAGGCTAGGTAAAAGGATGTGGGTTAGTTGTGCCACCAACAATGAACTTCCCAGTCCTGGACTCCAGAATCAGATGGACTTATCCACATGGTCACAGGTGATGCCGGGAAAACCACAGCCTCTTGATGTGGGGGTAGGCCTTCCAGAATGCCTGGCATGGAGGCCCAGACTAGAAAATGTGCTCTTTCTGCTGGCAGACACCCCAAAAAGCAATTTTATTTTTAAAAGGAGGAACGACTATATATTTGCCTAATGTATATCACATTTGTCATATTCACTTTAAATGCATGATCTCATCTAAACTCTATGATAATCCTGTGCAGGGGTGTAGTTGTGCCCATATTACAGATGAGGAAACCAGGGCTCAGAGGGGCTTAAGAGCTAATGAATGGTATGTCAATGGGCATGGAAGCTCAGGCCGTGCTATTTCCACCACACCATACTGCTAAGGTAAGGAAGGACCTTCACCCCTATTGAATTTCACTGCTCTAGGTTTGTTCCATAGTTCCAGTCTTTGAGAGCCTTTTTGAATCCTGTTACTGTGTGCCATGTATTTGCTGGGTCAGGAAAACCTACTCCATTGTGATGAGATGCAGAAAATTAGAAGACACTACACCTACCTTTGAAGAGTTTACTATATAAAGAAGTCAGTCAAAACATACATTTGTGAAACTAATTGATCCTATATTTTTGAAAAGTGGAAAGAAAATGTTTCTTTTTTTTTTTTTCATTTGTGTCTGAATGATTTATTCAGGTAGTCCCTAATGTAGAGTAGGAAAGGTGATTTGTAAGGCAGATACTTAATAATTTAAAGATACATTTTGCCCTAGAAACAGTATTTTACTTGGTGATCAGATCTTCTGGCTATTAGCAATGATCATTTAACCCACAGTGTACTGGATGTGTAGTAACAAAAATATTGTCCCACCTCCACCATAGGTATATTCCTAGCAGTTGCCTTTTCATGTCCCTAAAAAGCTTCCAGACCTGGTATGCTTGTTTAACATGCCCAAATAATGAGCTCTTAACATTCATAAATCCAGCAATTATCTTCCTGATGAGAGATGAACCACTTTAATGCAACACAATCTACACCAAATTTCAGGACCACAAAACACTTTAAGATTTAGATATCCCTGTTTCCTCCTGCCGTTTTCAGGCCAGATTTATTGAAAACCATGATTTTAGAGAATTATGTCTTAGTACAATTGACTGTTTCAAAAATCCCTTCCTTCATAAATACCCACTTCTACACTTCTCTGTACATGCTCTGGAATCTAAGGGGTCCCTTTCTGCACTCACCTGACTTCCTCTGGATCTTGGTTCCACTGGCTTTGATGCTCGTAACTGTCCCAACCTTTTAACTCAGCACCTTTGATGTCTGTGGCTCTTTGGGAAAGGGCTACTTAAAATTGGAATTAAAACTTTCAGAATTAACATGTGACAGGAGGCAAGGGTCAGTTGCCTGGGGCTGGAAGAGGACCAGGTGTGAGACTCTACCTGAGACCTACCCTTTCCTCCTTCACTCCGTTTTCTCTCTTCTCCTCTCACTGCAGATACACATGAGAGTGAAAACTGAGGCCTGAACATATAAGGTCTCTAAACCCTTGAAGCCATTTCCAAGTTCCAAACTTGATTTCCGATATGCTCCTCACTCCATTCCATCACATCCATTCTCCTGGGGCCCTGTCAGAAACTTCATAGCAAACTGTTAACTAGAACCCACCACCCTAGAGAGGCAGGTGTTGGCGGCACTGATGTGTGTGTGAGATGTTAAATGTGTATAATGTGGAACTCAAACGAATGCCATGGGAAGAGTTTGGAGCACTTCCCATATGCTGGGTCCTGATGATAAAAAGATGAAAAGATAGAAATCTACTTTCTTTTCAAAGAAAGGTAAGCATTGAAATGGGCTGGGTGGGGTCTACAGAGGAGTCCCCTTAGAAGCCAGGCTTCACAGAGGAGTTAGAGACGGGTGTAGAGATGAGTACAGACTGGCCAGGCAAGCAAACAGGAGGAAGGTGTTCCAGGCCGAAGGAAAAGCAAAGGAAATGTGAGACAACATGAAGTGCCCTGGAAGACATGCGTAACCTGAAGTCTGAGATGAGAAATGCAGGAAGGAGATGAAGGCTCAGAGCATGAAAGGCCGTGTCTGCCAGGCTGTGAAGTTTTTATTTCATACTCGAGGCAATGGGAAGCTACTGAAAAATCTCAGGCTGGGGAAGAGAGTCAAACAGATATGTTGGGCTTCCAAGCTGAGGCATGTGTGTTAAAAATAATTGAAATCAGAGGGAAGTAGCATTCTTTTTTCATCATTGGAAAAAATAAATAAATAAAGTTCTTACCTCAGCTCTGGGTAGAAATCTCTGCTTCTTCCTCCGGAAGTACAGCTTCGTCTTCTCCTTTGTGGTTTTTGTGCTGGTGCTTTCTTAATCTGGACGTGCAAGCGAAGCGGCCAGCTGGCTGTGGTCCCGTGCCCTGCCCCGGACATACCCGCGCGTCGGGGTTGATGAATGAACTCTTCCCTCCGACCTTTGCAACCCCACCCTCCGCACTGCACAGCACTGGTCCTTCTCCATTGAACCATCGTGGATGGAGATTCATGAGCCCCCTGGGGAGCAGAGAATTTCATTCTGAATCACTTGTCTGCAGCCCCCAGAGGCCACTACTTAGGGAACATTAGCAACAGCTTTAGTATTTTGAACTTTGACCTGAATAAATTGTGAACACTCTGAAGATAATCTTTCTCTTCTGCTCTTTGTTCCTTTTATTTCTTCTCATTTTTTGCTCCAGGGTTTTATCTCTATTTCCTTTGCTTTTCCAAAAATCTTATGTTGCGTGGACCTGGTTTGGAGCAAGTGAACCTTTCTGCCTGTTAGAATTTTTTCTCCTAAGTAAAGATCAAGTGTTGTGGGAAAAAGACTAAACAATCTATCCAGTCCTGGTCTACCAAATAGAGCAAACTTTCCTTTTCTCCTTGCTCCTCCAAAGGAGTGAGTGCTGGGGAGGGCACAACTGTGGGAAACCCTTCTACATGTTTCCGTCACATCCTGCTCAATCCTCACCAAGGGCATTCATGATTACTTTGGGTAGATTAAATGTAAGGGTCTTGAAGACACTGGTGCAAAGGAAAAACCGGGAGGTCGAACTGCTGGAAGTGGGAGAGAAGGCAAAGGAGGGTAGGTGTATGGGGAAAGAAGGAAGGCAGGTGAGAACTGAGAGAGTAACACTCTAGGAGACAAAAGGAAAAGGGAAAATCAACTGAGAAGAAGCACACAGTGTCAGGGAAAAAGGTCTTGAAAGGACAAGACAAAATGTGATTCTCACGATAAATCCTCTGGCACCCAGAATCTCCCCATGGAGAACAGTACTGACTGCTATGTGTAAGAAACTTGTTATCTGCAACTTTTGATAGTGATGGCCAGAAAATCAATTGCGAAGACCTCGTTGTAAGTTCCTGGAAGGGAGGAACTGGGTACTGTTTATCTGGTTCTTCCTGCCTCACTAGCCAATTTCTTCTTGCTGTTTTCATTCACAAAGCAATACACTTGGGTTTTTACACAGTTTCACAGGAATGGAAGAAGATTCTCCAAGCCCTGGCACCTGTTCTTGCAGCTACTTTCCCTAAGCAGTCGAGCAACTTAAAATAGCTGTTTGTCTGGCCACGTTTATAACAATTTTTGTTTTCAATTCACAGCTTGGGCTTGTGTACTCCTTCTGTGCAGCCTGGCTAATGCTGAGAACCGAGCTCTCCAGGAAAAGTGCCAGGCAGTGGAAGTCAGTGTCAACAGTGGAAAAGTGTGTTGGCTGCTCTGGCATAGTCCACCCACAAGGAATAGTTGTGGTATTTTTTTAAATGTCTCTTTGGGATATGAGCAGGGCTGATACTCAGCTAGGGAGTGTGCTGATTAATCAGTGCCAGTGCCAGAGTGACTTTTAAATTGTAATATCACCCCTGGATATGGGATTAGGGCTGACGATACGGGGTTAGCACACAATCTCACATTCTCCTTTTGGTTGAGCTGGTATTTGGGGTAGGAGATGCTTTAACGTCTGAATTAAACCGAGGCTCTCCCAGTGGGGAAGGAGTTCATGCCCCACCTACCCACTGTTCCCCAACCCCAGTACTCACCGGGCTCAAACTCAGGAGTGTGTGCCTGATGGGTGCCCGAGCTGGTGAGGACCCTTTAAGCCCACAAGTCGCATTCCCCACCTCCACCCCCACCCTGGGCTTCCCCCATCTTTCTTTGGAAGGCAAGGGCTCCAAGTTCAGTCTCTGAATAGACAAAGGCTTAGAGGCTTTTGAAATACAAAATAGGTGTTTAAAACTGCCAGCAAAGGCCAAGGATTCCCTCCACTGCAGCCTGAGTCCAAAAACTCAGCCCCACACACATCTCTCAAATGCTTGGGGAAGCTCATCTCTTTTGAGAAACATGGCCCATGCTGTCTTTGGGTCTTGGGCGTGGATGCCGAGGAGCAGGCCTTGCTGGAGAGGACACATGGCTGCTGCCCTGACAGCACACACCGCAGGGCACGGGGGATGAGCCAGTCATCGGCATCCTCCAGCTTGTGCCGTAGGATCCAGTGGGGCATCCCAGTCCTGGATCCTAGGGCCTCTTTGTGAATCTGGACGCCAGCCCACTGACAGGCATCAGATTGCTGGGCTCGTGTGTGCTCAGCATGTCGCACCCTGGCTGCTCCCCTGCCATCTGGAAACCATCAGCGTTGAACTGGCTTCAGCAGCTCGCTGTGCACTTGGGTCCCAGGACCTGGAGCCTTTCACTTCCTGTGGGATTTCCAGCTTTCAGGGAAGCCCTCCGCTCCCAGGCCACCATGCTGTCTTGCCCACCCCTCTTCCCTCCCCTCCCCTCTAGATCCCAAGAACACTTACCCTTGCAGGGCAACCCTGGCATCTGTCCTTTGCCCATTTCTTGCCCTGTAGGTTTGAACGGAACAGGATGGGGGAAGGTGCAGATAAGTTTTTAAAAGGCCCTTCAGGAAAGGAGCTGTACTTTGCATTCTCTGCTGCATGCATTTTGGAAAGTGAAATGCCTAGGGAGAGCCCTCCCAGGGAATCAGGACTCTAAGCCTCCAGCCATGTAAATTCCTAACAACTGCATTAGGATAACAACTATCGAGTACCTGGCCCTGTGCTAGGAACTTCATTTGCTTTACTCTAATCCATATGATAACTCTGCAGATGGGGAAACTGAGCCTCAGAGAGTTAGGCAGCTAATGAAGGAAGCCTTGGATTCTAAGCGAGGTCTTCCCAATTCCAAAGCCCACGCTGTTCCACAACCTCTCACCCCCATTTTGGCCTAGGTGGGGTGGCAGCCCCGAGCAAACTGAGGAGTGAAGGAGGAACAAACATCTGCAGTCCGTGCTAGATAGGCCAGTCATGGGTTTTTCTAAGGAAGCAAAATGATCTTTTGAAAGGAAACTCACACAGTCTGTCAGCCTCTTGCCAACTCTAATACAGCACAACCTGCCAAAAACAGCCAAACCTTGCTGGGGTATGAAAGCAGCTGTTATAATAAACTCCTCTCCTCTACCTCTTTTTCCTGTTATGGTGGAATGACTGTTTAAAGTAAATGTCTCCAACACATGGATTTTCTGGGGTCATGAACACATTTTTTAGTTGGCAGGCTCTATTGCATTTTTTTTAGTGGAGGTAGGAAATAAACAGAATGCCACACACCATTTCATATTCACATAGTGTACAGTTCTGTAAGTGAGAACCCCCTGGGTTCTGGAGACCTGATTCCCCATTTCCCACCATTTGGCCTGAACCAGCTTTCTCAGAGCTTGGGCTTGTTGCAGAAAGAATGGGTTCCAG
Source organism: Bradypus variegatus (assembly GCA_004027775.1). NCBI lineage: Eukaryota > Metazoa > Chordata > Mammalia > Pilosa > Bradypodidae > Bradypus > Bradypus variegatus. The sequence goes on along the minus strand of PVKY010013240.1, from coordinate 3,505 downwards.
TCACTCTTCTCTCCTAAGGGGAATGAGTGCATGGAACACGGAGTCTGATCTGGTTTGAATCCTGCCTCTGCCAACACTTACATGTAACTGCAAATAAGCTACTCTGTGCCTCAGTCTCCTGAGCTGGCCAGTGGTCCTAAAAATAACTGTCATTAAGGTTATCATGACTTTTAAAACAAAATCAAAATAATAGCTAACATTTAAGGGGTTGTCCAAGTGTTTTACACGTACTAACTCATTTAATCTTCTCAATAACCCCGTGAGGCAGATACTATTCTAGTCTCTGGGGATACAGTAGTGAGTAAAACTGACAGCATTCTCTGCCTGCATGGAACTTGCATTCTTGTTGGAGGTGGCCAAAAGATAAGTAAAGTATAATGTATGTTAAATAGCGATAAATGTTATGGAGAAAAATAAATAGGAAAGGGCAATGGACCATTGGATTGGGAGTTGCATTTGTCGAGAAGTGATTCCAGAAGGCCTTGGTGAGAGGATAACATTTGAGCATAGAGTTGAAAAAAGGGAAGAAGTAGGCCGTGAGGTTATCCAGGGGGGATGGAGTGTCCCGGATGAAACAGCAGTGCAAAGGCTCTGCGGTGGTGTGTCTGGGGTGTTCATGCAGCAGCAAGAAGGCTGGTATGGCTGGAGCAGCGTGAGCTCGGGGGAGATTAGCTGGATCACTGTCTGGGGGGCAGACAGTGTAGAGCCTCACGGGCCTTGGCTCTTTCCCTGAGTGAAAAGAGAAGCTACTAGAGGAGCTTGAGCCGAGGAGGGATGTGATAGAGTTGAACCCAGCTGTGTAGGAAAGAGACTTCTGGGCCTTTCACTGCAGCTGCTGCTCCTGCTCTTGGTTCCCACAAGGACAGTTGCCAACTTTTCAAGACTGTTTAAGTAGGACATTTCTTAATGGGACATCTGGGCCTCCACTGTCAACACTGGACTTGTTGATTTTAACCACATATGCACTTTCCCCAACTTGCCCTATATCTGTATCCAGCTGCCTGCCTTCTTCTGGATGGTTCTGTCCTTTGCTGCCAATTTGCACTGGATTGTCTTGATGAATCTACTTAATTGGCTGCAGACACAGCTATGGTCTGTACTCATAATGTATAATGTGTTGCTATGCTGAAATAGTTACAGAGGCCAAGGACTCACAGATAAGCATTGCTTGGGCCAGGCAGCCAAGAAAAGCAATGGGTATGAAGGCTGAAGGAGGAGATCTTTGTAAATAGAATTGTCCCCTTAGTGGTGAGTATGAAGAATGTCAGTGTAACAGACAACCAATGAATTCCATTGTGAAATAGCACCTGTAAATTCCTGTGGGAAATAATTATCATGTCTTCATATTTCCCATGAAAGCCTGAGAGGCTGCACATCAAATGTTCTGACCCTAAAGTCTGTGGATGGCTTTTGGAGTCCTTTGGTCTCCTGAAGGTATATCCAAAGATATGTCTGTGGGCATTTTTCTGGGGAGAGGCCATAGCTTTCAAGGTGCTTGCTCCTTGAATGGTTTTATTTACAATTGCAGGCTTTATTTACGGCATTGGATAATGCTAGTGTGTCCACCTGTGGGTAAGCATGTTAAAAATGGACACATTTCAAAAAGGATTTTTAAAGAGACCTTTTATTTCCCTAATATTAAGACTCTATAACATCTATATTTGACAAATACTACTTATAGTTTGTCCAAGATAGAAAGTTAAATTATGTTCTCTTAGAGACCATGGAGTGTATTTTTTGAGGACACCAAGGCCTGTTTTGTCTCCTTGCTCAGTGCCTCTAAATAATTAGATAGTCATCCTCTGTATTTGATCATTTATTCTCATGTGCTTCTCAGTGCCCTTGAAACACCTCTAATTCTAGCAGTGCTTTGCAGATAGGCACATCAGCCAAGGGTATTAAGAAAACAACCCAGGCCCTATTTGAAAGTCACCCCCACCCCCAGAGTCCTTCATGAAACAGGACCCACAAGGAAGAGGAGGTCCAAGCTCGGAAGGAAAACAGAGAAAAAACTTAGTAGGGAAGTGTAGCCACTTCACAGCCGTAGAGTGAATAGAAATGTATGTTCCTAAAGTCACGTTGACACATGCTAGCATCTTTCAGGGTTGGGCACAGGGTATGCACTGGTGTTTCTGTTGGTTGAAGCTCATCTGCGGACGTGCCATGAAGCACGTGGCCTAAGGGACTGCTGCTTCGAGCTGTTGCGGGCGGGCACTAGAAGTCTATCGCAGCAGTCACTTCCACCCAGTTCAGATACCTAACCCTAATAAACCCTCAAGGGGTTCATAGCGGTGACTTAAAGAAGCCAGCAAAAGGATTTCTTGAGAATGACTGATCCTACTCTCTCTGGAATGCAAAGCATGCCCAGTTTATGGTACATAATTATATACAATAAACTGTAAAGGACATACAGTGGGTTTTGATGTTGGGTTCCAGTTCCTCCTCACTAAGGAACTGGTAAGAACCCTCAATCAGTGTGGCTAAGGAAATAATTCTGGCTCTGTCTGAATCAGTGTCCATGTTCCCACCCTGCCTTTCATCTCAGCAGCTGTGTCTGCTTCCCTGGCAGGATTAGATGCATCCCGGGAGCTGCCACAACACACCCGCTTGCCAGCCTGTCCTGTGAAGAGAGAAGTGTGACAGTCAGAAACATGGTCAAATAGGATAAGATCATATTGGATAAGTAGATAAGATCTGCAATGTAAATTATGAAACAGAAGGCTGTTTATTTGTTCTGCAATTGCACAAAAATTTCACGTATTTCATCAAGATGGAAACTTAAAAAGAGGAAATCCATGAGTGTGTCCTGACTACAGAGTCAGCCTGTGTTCTTGTCCACCGCCACTGCCATTTTAGTCATGGCCTGATCTCAGGGGAGCTGTATTCTAACTTCAGTACACTCATCTCGCAGAGGAATTCAGTGTCTTCTGCGACAGGGCTGTAATCTCTGTTCCCTTTAAAGATGGAAAAGAGTTTGAACCTCTTTGGCCAAAGGTCTTTTTCTGCTGGAAGATCAGACTAAAAACAAGTCCCTGTTTGTGAGGCATTATGACACCTCCTGGTGTTGCAACATTAAATGTCCGCCTGTCAGGAAGTAGTTCTGTACATACCCTCAAATCACTAAATGCTCAGGATTGTGTCAATTGCATTACCTAGGATAGAAAAACTCTTACAGGTGTACCCTACAAAATGTTATAGAAAACTATATTTTGTGCTACTTCTGCACCAACTTTGTGTGCTTGAATTGTCTGCTCCCAGTTTTGGGTCCGAGACTTCATTTCTGTGGTGCTTGACTTAATAGAATTGAGACAGTGGAATAAAAATAAATGGAATCAGTTTGGCCTCTTCAATTTATTACCTAGTTTGTATTTCATGACAGCAGGTAGAGGGAAGGGAGTTGAGATTGGGGAGGAATTCTGAAATATATTTGGCAAAGAATGCTTTTGTTATGTAACCTTAGTTCCTACAGAGTAGGGGACACAGAACGGATGGGCTGGCTCTCAGT